>BRXY01000394.1:0-55824 GCA_030267945.1 Triparma strigata | reverse complement strand
CCCCCCCCCCCCCCCCCACACACACACACCTAACCCACCTAACCCCTGACCCCATCCCCCGACCCACCCACCCACTAGACCTATGATGGCACCGGAGATGTCAAAACCTCCATCCTCATGACCAATCCGTCCACAACAAAGTCAAAAATTGTCCTCCACAACGACAACAATAACAACAACAACAACTACAACCTCCTCACTTACGGAGACCGCAAATGGATGAGGAGCAACAAGAACGTTCCCGTCCACGGTTTCAAACTGGACCAACAACACTCTTTCGTAGCTCACGATTCTCCCCTCCGCTGCCTCAAACCCAGGGAGCTCGCCCAGAAGAGCCTCGAGGGCATTCACTGCCACACCGGCTTCAGTCTAAAAAAGTTCTCCTCCGAGGCTGCCGTGACCGACGCGACAAATACAGAACTCTCTGACATGGCTCACCCTGGTCCGTGCCGTGAGTTCGACGATTCCTCCCCTCGCCGCACTGCCGAGAACTCTGACGGATTCTTAAACATGCGCACTGGGGATACCTACAGCCTTGGAGAACAGAACATTCTCGTACTCTGGTTTTGCCTCGAAAATGCTGACAACACTGCCTGCAGTGGCGACCTCGACACGATCTACGGCCCCCTTGACCCTGCTTGGGAGGCAGTAAGAGACTCCCCGTCAAACGTCGATGGAAAGTCCGCCTTTGAGTTGCAACTCGACGAGTCCCTGCAAAACACCACGTCTTTCTACGCGGAGAATAGCTACGGAAAGTTGAACTACAACTTCTTCGTCCACCCTCATGTCATTGTTCTCGACAGTGCCACCTACGGTGAATACTTCACCGAGGAACAGTGCGGTAACGCCGACGTCATAACCGGAATATATGCAATGGAAGAAGCAGGTACTCCTCTCAGGACGCTCGTTGAGAGCCAGATTGTCGGCACTGACCTTGAGGGCATCGTCTTTGATAACTACGGAGGTATTGTGCCTTACTGCTCCTGGCGTGGCTGGGCCGGTATTGGTGAGATTTTACGACGACAAAAAGGAGCGGCTGGCATCTAACCCAATATTTTACACTGCAGGTACTGCCGGTGGCCTTGGATGGGTCGACCAGTGGGGCCCCGACCCGAGGCACGATTGTGTCATCGCTCACGAGATTGGTCACAACATCGGCACCAGACACGACTCCTTCGGAACTGTCGAGTACGGCTCGCCGTTCACTGTCATGGGGCACGGTAAACTACCGGAGGCGCACATGTACGGGGCCAGCAAACAGCTTTTTGAGTGGATGGACTACTCTCGCGTCGAAACCATCGGAAACGTCGACAACGCGAATTGCAAGGCCAGTCAGTGGTGCAAAACCATGGACTACGACGAGCCGCTTCGTCTGAAGCTGGCTCCCGTCGACCAACCGGTCGATCACCTCCCAGAGGATAGTTTCGCCTTGGTTAAGATCCCACTCGACGGCAAGCCCAATTATGCATACTACCTTGAGTGGAGGTGAGGCACTTTCATCGCGCCTTTTCTTAACCCTAACATCTAACTCAAGCATTAATTATAGGACCCAGTTCGACGCATTAGGCGTCACTCCTGGTGTCATGGTTTACTTCGCCCCAACCTACGGAATGTATTTTTCGAGCGGACAGGGCCAAGACTTCTTCTATGCCCCAGGACAAGCCGGCATTGTTGGGCCCACCAACGTCCTCCACGTCTTTGACTCCAGCAGTGACACTGCCTTCTCGCACGACAGTCCTGAAACCGTCGCGGCGCCCGTAGACCTTCTGCCATATCTCGCCGACGCCTTCATTCCCTTCAATACCACCTATTTTGTTGACCTGAGCGAGGTGGGTCTACGCGTTACCACTTACTTTGCTGAGAATCAGGCTCTCGAGGTGGAGCTTCAGTTCGTCGACTATGAGGCGGAAAAAGCCAACTTTAAGGTAGATGAAATTATGGAGTGCGGAGCCGCTAAGGTTCTTGACGAGGACGGCCTCTATCGAGTCGACCTTGCTGACTTTTCCTCTCCCGGCGACGCTGCAACCAGCGAGACTTTGAACTTTGGTTTCTCAGAAGATAGGTGAGAAGATTTAGCTCCTGAAGATTTCGTCTGGCCACTTTATTCTAACTCGTCGCGTCGCTCCTCGTCGCTTCCAGCCTGGCGTGCAGCTCCGACGCCACCCCCGGCGACTTGTCTGTGTACCTCTACCCAGAGTACCCCCTCCACCTCGAACCTTACGACTTCAATCCGGGCGTCTCTGCTGTGGCGAAGTTTGACATCCCGTGTCCTGGAGGAGGCGGAGCTGGCGCTGACACCGATTATTGTGCCATCAATGGTCTCTGCATTTCCCCGGACTTTAACATTTGGAATGGAAAGAACGGGTGCGACTACTTGCCCAACGAGATGAGCAAGGCCTACAGCTCTGAATCGCTTGGCTACTGGCTAAAGGAGGACGGGCAATCCACCTGCTCCGCTGGGGAGGTCAAGTGGGGATATGGCCAGACCGGAGGCCCAAACTTTTATTACGAAGCTTGCTGTGACGCCTCCGAATACTCCTGGGAGACGATGAGCTCTATTGCGGACGTTTACAACAAGTGCTTTAAGCATCAGGTGAGGCAGCGAGTAGTTTTTGCTTCTCTTCGCATTCCTTTCTAACCCAATCGCCATCGTCGCAGTGGCCAGCGGGGGTAGCCGAGGCCAACTATGACGCCAAGTGCCTCAACTCTCCAGCCTTCACCGATGCCTGTGCCCTGCAGGGCACTTGCATCACCATGGGCTACAGCAACAGGGACGGCTGCGATTACGTCTACTATCCTGACTTCAAGATGGGGTCGGAGATGGCAGGAACGGGCGCTTTCTGCTCCGAGACCCACGAAGTTTGTTTCGCGTACTCTGGACCTTGCGGAGCAGGAACAGAACACTGCTGGCACTTGGGAATGTTCGAAGAAAGCCACAATGGTAACGTCTTCGGCGGATGGCAATATGACTGTGGGCTCCATCCAAACGACGTCGCCAGCTTTGCTGAACTCTACAATGCGTGCTTCTCACCGAACGTAGGTGCAACTCTTCCTAACGACCAGCCTGCAACCTGTGTTGGGGCTGTTTTCAACAACCCTTCTGTCACTGTTGGTTCCGAGAATAATTACAAAGGCGCAACATGGAACGAAATGAGCCAGGAGTTCTACCTCCTCGTCACCAACGCAGAGGGGAAAACAGGTTAGCGCTGCGTCTGCAGAACTCGTCGCTTCGCTCCTCGTCTAACCCGATCTTCACGCTCGCTTCACTCGCCGCAGTGGATCTTGACCTTGGTTGCGTGAACTCAGAGATGGTCAACTACTGCGGGCAGACGAAGTACTACGATGCCACGAGCTTGGTGTGCGTGGATTGCCCAACCGAGCGACCGCACGCCGTCGGGGTCTGCAACTCGCACGACTGCTGCATGTCCTGCGCGGACGCTTTCAGCGCCGAGTTCTCCTGGGACCCTGAGTCCAAAGCATGCGTCAAGCCAAGCAGCCAGTGCGGCGATTGGAACTCCTTCACAGTGGAAGGGGGAGCCCACTGCGCAGAAACCTGCCCAGAGGGGCAGTCGAAAATAGAAGTTGACTTCAAGAGGTCCGGCGTCTGCCAAGAACTCCTCTGGGAAAAATCTATAGGAACCGAAACCTTGACGAGGATCGATCCCGACACTGACACTATGGACGAACTTAGCCAAATGTTCCAGTACTTCGAATACGGCTATACCGACGGCGCCGGAAGCGAATACAGTCTAAGGTGCAAAGAAGATAGGCGTTCAATGTATTGCTCGCTTTATGCATTCGATTACGACATGGACGCGATCTTTGTGAATTGCTCCCCTGAAAACATCCACAGTCCGAGGGACTTTGGCCCGTGCTTCAACTCTGACAACTCCGCCATGACCAATTACTTCACCTCAGGCTTCGGCACGTGGACGAGCGACGCTTTCAGCTGTGTTGACGACACTCTCAGGGGCGCCAGCATGTCCGTTTATGCAGAAGATGGTACTGAGGTCGCCGTTGCCAGTTCAGATACTTTTGACTGGTCAGATTCCGACGCAAACTACGCCAAGGGACACGGGGCCATTTGCGTGCCCACCGCTGCTACCTCTAGTACATACACCTTGACCGTTCACCAGAATGACGCCGTAGCAGGCCACGACTTCATCGCGGCTGGTGAACTCGAGATAACCGTAAAAACCGAGCCTCGCAGCTCCTACACCTCCTCGCTGAGCACTGACGACTCAGTCTTTTTCATGATGTACCCCACAAGCGATGGCGGTGACGGAGGAGGGGACACCAGTGATGGGCCCAATGACTGCAATGAGGACGAAGACTGTGAAGTGGGCCAGATTTGCAAGATCCAGGTGCAAGACGAAGGAGCGGGAGTGGATCGCAGGCTGAGGCTTATGAACGCGTACACAGGAAATCCCACCTTGGAGGACGAGGAGGCCGGCCTGGCCTACGCTGATTTGAGACATCCCGGTTGGTACACGTACGGAACTGTCAATGTTGACGGCGAGGACAGACATCTCCTAGTGAACTTCAAGTCTGGCCAGGTTGCCGACATCGAGTCCAAGATTGTGGACAACGTCCTCGAATGGAAGGATGGTGAGGTGGCAGCTAACTTGAGGAAGGCATTGCACGAGCGTGCTCAGGGACTCAGGGGGGGCAAGGGTAGGGAGGAAATGAGGAGGAAGTTGTTCGGGGCTCTTTTGAGAGGCAAATGCATCTATGCTAGATAGGTAGTAGGATAATATATAATAGGAACATATTTTATACTTAAAATAGATTACTTATTTGCCAACCATTCCGCAGTCGGCCGAGCAGTCAAGAACGAGTACGGGCCTATCCACTTTTGAAAGATTGGCCGTACCTCGGTGAACGCAGTTCGCATTGAACATGACGAGCGCCCCCTTCGGCATGGCCGCGAAGGTGCTCTCAACATTTCCCGCCCCCAGCCCGCCCTTCACCTTGCCCGCGTTCAAGTCCAGCGAAGTAAAATGCTCCATAAAATTGATCTGCGTGGGACCTTTCGAGAGGTCAACATCGGTCATTGCGAAGATAGCCGTGACTCCCCTGAGAGCATCTACATGCCAACCTTGCGCGCGACACCCGGAATGTCCTGTTACCATCTCCACCCTTGCGATGTGGGGGATGTCCATTCGGTCAATCACCTGCCGCCACACTGGGGGATTCTCTGGCTCGTAAACTGTTTTTACATTATCCGCGCCTTCTCGCCATCCCTTGAAGCCGCATTTAGGCCCCTGCTGACAACGGCAGTTGTAAAATCGGGTACCCGACCGCTTGCTCGCATCTTTCTCGCCTATGGCGGTGACGCCGTTTAAATCAAGAAGGTCGTCATAGGATTCCATCACAGAGCTAATCTCATCATCGCTCAAGGCGTTTAGGATGATACAGATGTTGTAAGTGTGCAACATTTCGATCACCTTATCGACGAAAGGTGCCTTCTTGTAGTGCTGGATCGTGGGCAGCTCTATAGTTATCTTCTGGTGGAATTGTTGGTCGTCGACTGGGAGTGCTGAGACCTGAGGGGGCGAGGATGTTAGTAAAAGGAACATACCTTTGACTTAACGAACTGTAGAGCGGTTTCCACACAGTAACGCATGCGATGATCTTTGTATCTCGACCTTGAATCGTCAGTATTGGATCAAAATGCGCTCCACTCTCGCCTCACCTGCTCCGTTACAGCCCGAGCTTTCTGCTCGCCCTGATTTTGATTGGCACCCTTTTTCTTCTGGGAGGTCGGACTGTTGGAGCTTGGCTTTTTGTTCTCCACGCCAGCTCTGGACTTCTTCTTCACCATTTCCTTTTATTTTTTGAATTGGCGATGAAACTGCTGCTTTGCTCTTTGGCCCATAACTTGGCTGTGGCAGGTGTACTTGCTCAAACACAGGGGGCAACACAGGGGCCCCTTTTGCCATTGAAACACAAAATACCATCAAGCAGCTAATGCTTAATGTTATCTTGACAATAGCAGCTGCGGTCGTGCCCATTGCACTGACTGCGCCCAAATCTTCTCGAAATCAGCAGCGGGCGCCAGAACCTCAAAGCAAAGTTGCCCACGCCAGTTCCACCCCCTCAACCGTGCTGAGGAAAAAGGGCATGAAACACAATGCGGGGTTTAGTTTTAAGACGAACATTCCGATGGGTGCTAAACTGCCCTTAAAACAAACTGGAACAAGGCCGTTTGCCTCCAAATTCCGCTCAATCCTAGCAGCAGGATCAGCACACACCTCACCCATAGCTTTGCTTCACCTGCCTCCAATTATTATCAATTCCCTCTTCAGTGCGCTGGTTGGTTGGGCGCTTGTTACGGTCGTGTCAGCTCTAAGATCGAGGATGTTCGACGGCGCCTTGCAGGCCGGGAAATCCGTTTCAGGTAAATTAGGATGGGGGCAACTTCCGTCTGGATCGATGATGCTTCTTGACCAAGAAGGTAGCGCGGTTAAAACAATAGACGAATCGTTACGAGAACGAGCTTCGAGGCTCGCAGCTTCGTTCGCTACTGGCAGCTATGTTGATCCTCGAGTTTTAGCGGGAATCGTTGTCTGCGTTGTCCTTGATGCTGCTCAGCCAGAGAGTGAACAACAAGTGTTGCCAGGCCACAAGAATGAGCCGGATGGAGAGGAAGACGAGCCGATCGTGAAAGGTCTGGCTAAATTCGTCGTCTTGGTAAATACCGCGTTGAAATTGACGATAAGACACGACCGGGACACTACGGAGAACGATTCTGAAATGGGGTACACAGCCGTCGTTCTCCTTGCCTTCCTCTCCGTGATTATGTTGGGCATGACTTTCGTGAACAAAAAGAGAGAATCAAAAGAGGGAGAGGCGCTGTTGGTAACACCAAAAAAGACCAGCAAGATAAAAGATGAAGAAAGAACACCCGAGCTGACAATAACACCACGGTGAGAAATAGAGATATTAATTTATTAAGAAATTAGGTCGGCCACGATTTTAACTAACTTCCTTTTCGCTACTCGTTCGCGCCCTTCAGAGGCTGTTTTACACCAACAACACCATATGATGAGAGAGACGAAAGACAAGCAAATATTGAAGATTTACAGGACAAGAATGATGAACTTGCCGCCACGGTCGAAGATCTACAGGCCAAGTACGCGCTGCTGGAAGGCAGTTTAAGCCAGACACTTAAGAAGAAACAAGAGCAGGCCATTCGCAGTGCCCAGAAGATGATCCAGATGATGAAGGGCAAGGCCCTGACATCGACATTTGTGGCCTGGTACGCTTTCACCCGTGAGGCGAAGGAGGACTGTGTCAAGATGGAGAAGTTCTTGGCCAAGTGGAAAAACCAAAACATGGCAAAATGCTACATGGCCTGGACTCAGTACGTCACCGAGGAGAAGCGCTACCGCTACCTGGTGAACAGGTTCCTCCAGCGCCTGAACAACGGCGTCGCCTTTAGAATCTTCGCGGCGTGGGTCAGCATGGTTGAGGAGAAAAAGCGCAACAAGATCATAATCGCTCGTTTCCGCATCCGCATGCTGAACATTGAGGTAGCCAAGTCTCTCGGAAGCTGGAAGGAGTTTGTCAACAATCGCCTTCGACTGAAGTACCTCGCTCGACGAATAATCAATCGTTGCGAGAACGGTCGTCTTCTGTCAGCCTGGATCCCTTGGGTTGAATCTACTATCGCTTCTCGCGAGATTGAATTGAAAGTTGGGATGGAACGTGCAATGCAAGTTGCTGCTGTCGCACAAAGGGATGCTGTAGATGAACGTTTGAGGCTTCTCAAAGAAATGGTCAGCGCAGAGAAAGATTCTTTTTTAGAGAAGGAAAAAAATGAGGCAATCCACGCGAATGAGATAAGGGCACTGAAGGCAGCCGAGGTAAAGAGGAAGAAAGTGCAAGGGCTAAACACGTGGAAGCAATTTGTTGCGATTGAGAAGAAAGATGCAAACCATGCGAAGGAAAAGTCGGTATTGTTGGCCAAAATTAACTCACTTGAGGAGGCGGAGGCGGAGAGGAAAAGCGCACAAGGTTTGAGAAGCTGGAGGGAACGTGTTGAATCTGAGAAGCGCAAAAGAATTTCCAGAGTGCGGCGAACAGCTCGTCTGTGTTTGTCGTTGCTGAGCAGCAAATGTGCCATGGCCGTATTTTCTGCCTTCAAGACATGGCATCTATTAAGCAAGGAGGATAGCATTTTGAGCGTCTGCGATGCTAAATTGGAATTTCTGAAAACAAAGATGATTGGTGATTTGAGCAACGAAAGACTGGACAAGTGGAAAAGAAACGCGGTGGCAGAGATGCACAGTAGTAGTCACTCTGCGCTGCACTCAAAGCTAGATGAGATGCTCCTTGAAGTTGGGGAAGTTGAGAAGGACTCGGAGAGGAAGCTCCACGAGGAAATTCATATTTTGAGGAGACGAGGGTTAGATCTTGAGAACGAGCTAGAACGTGCGAGGGTTGCCAGAGATCACGCCGAGGCTAGGATGGCAGATGTCGTGGCGATGGATAGTGAGACGATTGCGAAGGAGATTGAGACGTTTAGAGTGGAACAGGAAAGCGCTCACGAGGAGGAAATGATGAAGCTGAAGGAGAGGGAAGGAGAAATTCATGAAAGGGAAAAAGAGAAAGTAGAAGCTGGGTTCGAGAAGGAATTTGCAGCTATTCGGGTCGAGGAAATTGAAAGATCGGAGCACGCCTTAGCTGAGAAAGCTGAAGCGTTGTTAGAAAAAGACACGAATGAAAAGCGACTCCAAGAGGAGGTAGAGCAGCTTCAGACGGAATATCAGGCCGCCAAGGATCAGCTCGCCGATTTGAAAGCTAATCATGACGCCCAAGAGACCGGTCTTTTGGAAACCGTTTTGGTCGCAAAGGACCAACTCGCCCAGATCAAGGCTGCACATGAGGCCGAGGTCGACGACTTGAAGGTTACATTTGCAAGCCGAGAAACTGATCTCCAGCAGGCCGTTGAGGAGGCACTAGCAAAGGCAACAGTTTTAGAGCAAGATTCAAAAGCGAAGGTCGACAATTTGAAGGAGACATTTGAAAGTAGAGAGACTGCTCTTCTGGAATCTATTTCAGTCGTCAAGGACCAACTCGCACAGCTCAAGGCCGATCACGAGGCAAAGATCGACGATTTGAGTCGTGAGAACGCCTCTGATGGAATGAGGCATGACCTGTTTGTTACAACATCTAAAGTGAACGAGAAAAATTTGAAGGAGGAAATCAATCGACTCGAGAAAGCCAAGGCGGAGCACGGAGAAGAGCTGGAGGTGTTGAGGACGGAAAAATCCTCTGATAGAATGAAGTATGAGAAATTCGTGGCGGCATCCAAGGCGAACGAGGAGAAACTCCACGAAGAAATCAAAATGCTCGAGAGTGCTAAGGAAGCCCACGAAGAGCAACTACAAGGCAAGCTCAGTGAAATTATAGCTAGACACGAGGAGGAGCTAGAAACTGTCAGGTCATTGCACGCTTCCGACGGGATGAGATTTGATCTGTTCGTAGCAACGTCGAATGTAAACGAGAAAACACTTAAGGACGAGATAAAAAGGCTCAAGGACAATTCAGGTTCAGATGCGGAGTCGTCCCAACTTCGAGAGGAGCTCGATGCTCTCAAAAGTGAATACTCTGAATCGAAGAAATTTTTGAGCACCCAGAAGACGAGGCTCGAGGAGCAAAGCCAGACGATCGGGGAGCAGGGACATAGGATCTCTAAGCTTCAAACGTCCCTCTCTCTGAAAGCGTCCGAACTCGAAACCCTCCAGTCCGCAGCCGCGATAGAGCTGCAGCAGCTCCAAATTAAAATTGGCGAGCAGGACGACTCCAACGCTTCCCTTCTTCTAAAGATATCAACTTTGGAGTCAGAGATGAAGGGTCGCAATGAAGATGCTACGAAGCTTGTTTACGTGAGGAACGTTGTGGTTCGTTATATGGAGGAGCCGGAGGAAGAGAAGAAGAGGATGATGGAAGCTGCGATCCTTGAGGCTATGGGAGTAGGGGAGGAGGAAAGAGGTAGGGTTCTTGGGCGGGGAGGGGTCGGAGGATGGTTGGGGGGGCTGCTAAGTTAAAATTGAATTATTAAATACATGTTTGAAAATATTAAACGTACTTGGCCCCGTTTATTTCGTTGCTGTTGGCCTTGAAGAAATCGTCAACGCTCCTCCCAGAAAGTAGTTCCTCCTGGAGGCTAACATCCCTCCCGAAGTCCCCCAGCAGCCTTTCCCTCTCCTTCCTCTCCCACGCCTCCCTCTCCTCCTCCCCAAGATCTTTCCTCGCCTTGTCCCCCATGATTTTTTTCAGGAGCACCTCTCTCTCCATGTCAGCTTCAAATATCAACCTACGGCGAGCGAATATATTATATTTTTGATTGTAAGATGCTGCATCCGCCGAGGAGCCCTCAAATATGTTTTTCGTGCCTCACCTCTCCTCCTTCCATATGCTGACCATCATTGAACCACAGTAGACATTCCACAATAAAGAGCCGGCAGCGATCCACCAAAATCCACGACCAAACGCCCCCTCAATCACCAAGCAATCGTCGTCAGCGTCCTGCGCTCATCGTATCGTGTAAGCATACCATAAAGGCACGTTCCTTGTGTTTCAGAAATGTTCACAAACGTCCCCCTCCTCTCACCTTCTTCAACTCCTCACAAATACTAATGCTATCATCAAAAATCCACCTACTAACCATCTCAATCTGCACCACACTAAACCCCACGCTAATCACAACTCCATCCAGCATACTCATAGCGTAACAAAACTTATAAACTCTCCTACTAACTCTCCAATCCCCTAACACTTTACAAGTACACAACCCGAAAGTCAAGAAAGGGAAAAAAACATTATTCAACCAATAACAACCCGAAAACAAAACACCATAAACCTTGCTAGGCGTATACCGCCACAGATTAACCCCGAAATCCCAAAAATTACACACCAGAACCTTGGTCGATACGAAATCTTCCATTACACCTTTGTAAGTGAACTTTGATAGTTCTAAAGTTAAACCTGGTATTAGACACATTATTGTTGACGCTGCTAGGGTAGACATAATAATTTTATATTTAACGTTATGCTTTTTACCTAACTGTTCTATTTTAGAGGTTTTCTTTATAGATGGACTAGGTAAATAACACCAAGTTATTATTGAAAGGAGAGTGCCGAGAAGACAGGCGGCGGTGCCGAAGTCGGTGGAGGTTATGGAGGTGGCGGATTCGTGGGAGGTTAGGTTGAAGGTTATTGTTACGCAGGTTAGGAGGACTGCGCCGACGTTTGAGGATATAATGGTGTACTTTGAGGTTATGAGTTGGAAGGTTTTGGGGAGGGGGGAGAGGGGGAGGTGGAGGAGGAGTTTGGCTGATTCGTAGGCGACGGTTAGGGATTTAATTATAGGCTGGCCGATTCCAGCGACGAGAAGGAGGAGGGCGAGGGGGAGGGCGCCGGAGTTTAGGAAGTTGCGGACGTTCGTCCAGAAGGTTGAGGGATAGAGGTTGTCTGAGGCTGGGAAGGTGCCGGTGAAACTTACGTAGGTCAGGGACCAATTCAGAGTTAAGGAGAGGACAAGGAGGGTTATGTGGGCGATTTGGAGGATGATAGGGATGATCAGGTCCTTCTTGTTGGGCGTCAGCGGTGGAAGGGGGTGATAATTAGAGAGGGTTGACAGAGTAGTAGTAGTAGGGGTGCTGCCAGAGGTCTGTCGAGACGAACGAAGAGACTCTCGATTCGATGTAGAGGTTTGAGAGGAGTAAAGTGGGTTTGGTGGTGTGGCAATCATGGCGAGTGTGGGACAAATTAGGGACAAATGAGGGAGCGACGGGGACCTAAAAAGGGCCTAAAAAGGGATTTTAGAGATGATATAGAACGCTGAAGGAAGTGCCACGGAAATATGACGTTTAAAATCTAGGAGAGTATGTCAATAAAACGTAAAATCGTCGAATTGATCAAACAAATGGCCCTACAAAATTGGTCGTGCAATATTGCTTATTCTGGGGACTTTCCTGGACACTTTCCTGGGACTTTAACGTGCAATTATAAACTTATCGCCATTCCCATCCTAGTGGTGTAGTGTATTTTTCTCGTGAGCTATCCTCAAATTTGAACGTTACGGTCTTCAGAAGGAATTGACGCTTCCATCCTTCTTCCTGAAACGCTGTCAACGAAAAGTAATTTCAACTCCAGGCACACGCTCAAAATAAGCCGTAAATCGCAGCACACGTAAGCACTATACGAGGCGAGGCTCAAAGCGTCAGCTCCTAAACGGACAGCACTCATTGCAGCGTATTAGCTATCGTAGACGCCACGTAGACGCCATCATGGTCCGCCTCCTGCCCCTGCTCCTCATCATTCTACGAATGCTCATTCTACCATCATTTATATCGCCATTCATTTCACCGTCAGTCACGATACAGCATACTGTACAGCGTACTGTATCCCTGAACATCTTCCCTAAAGATGCTCCCTCATTTCCTCCCCAATATTCCCTCCACAACCTGACCAAACCCACCGGCATACAATTCTCCACCACCCTCTCCTTCACCGGCGCCTTTATAACCGGCGTCAACCCCTCTTCCAAATACCTCAACTCCGTCGGTCTCAACCACACCCTCCTAAAGATCGACAGCGAGAACGTCGAATTCAAACCTTTCGACTCAATAATAGAATCCCTCAACTCAGACTACACTTCCCTAACCCTCTCCTCCCTCCCTCGTCCCACAAAAATCCCCAACGCAACCTTGACCGTCCGTGACTTCAAAAACCCGAGCTTTCTTAAGATCCTTTCCTGCGCCCCTGGTTCTTCAATCCGCGACGTCCTCCTCTCGAACTCTATCTCCCCTTACCGTTCCTTGACTAAACTAACGAACTGCAAAGGTAAACAACTCTGCGGGACGTGTATAGTTGACGTTAAAGATCAGAGTTCTTTAAGTAGGAAGAGTATTGATGAGAGTAGTACTTTGAAGGGGAGGGAGAGTATGAGGTTGAGTTGTGTTACGGGGGTTTGGGGGGATACGGAGGTTTGGATTAATGGGGATGTTAGAGCTGATCAATGGACGAGATGAAACGAATACGGCGTGGTTTTTTTTTAATAATGAGAAAGGCCTTTCTTTATATTATGATTTAATCTCCTCGCAAATAAATTTCCCAACAATCATGGCCCTCTTTGGGGTACATTCTTTCGGCCTCATTTCCCAATGTTTCGTCTCATATCCCCTCTCCTTCGCCCTCCAATTCCTATCCTCATTAACCAACCTCATCGCAACCTGACCCTCCTCCCCTCCTTCAGATGTATGATCAGCCAATCTACATATTTTCCTGAAAGTATCTTCTCCCACACCCGCCCTCTTAAATTTAATCGAACCAGGAAGTTTAATACCACCTTCATCGACATTCTGTATGAAACCCACACAGCAAGGACACATTACATAACCAGCTTTAGCTTCTAAACATTTACTCAAAACATAATCACTAGCACCTCCACAAGCATGCAAAGCAAACCCAACATCGAAAGGCATTTCAAGGACGTCGTACGCCCTGACGTCGAGTTTAAGGAAGGTCGAGTTCTTCAAATTCAGCTGGGAGGAACGGGTTTTGGCGTGGGCTAAAGCGACGGGGTTGCAGTCGAGGAAGGTTACGGTTATGTCGGGACGGAGGTACGCGAGGACGATACCGACGTGGCCGGAACCGCAGCAGAAGTCTACGGCCGTCAGAGGATGGTTGGAGGAGGGGGGGGGGAGGAGGGAGAGGATCTGGGATAGCATGTTCGAGATTTGTTGACGCTTTTTAAGACGCTTTGGGACGGAAGACATTTTACCGGAAATGTAAGTTTCGGGGTTCAGGTGGACAGGGAGGGTTGACCATGGAACGGGATCTATGAGGTCAGGGATTTCCTCGTCTACTTTCAGGCTGCTCTTAACTTCCATAGCTTCCAATTTTTCAATGACGGCGTCAATAGTTTCTTTGGGCGTACGACCTCCGTCACCCCCTTTAGTTTCGTTGAGAATTTTGCTCTTGTTCTTCCGTTTTATCTTTCCCGCCACAGGCGGCCGGGATTGCACACCGACAAATTCACCGCTTGAAACGAAATTACGTTCAAACGTCGCCTTTATAACTTCACCGTCAAGCCATCCACAAGTCTCCTCGACATTGAGGGGATTAATCCCACCATGAAAGCACCTAAACTCCTCCGCAATTTTCTCCCCCTTCAACGCCTCCCCAATAACCCCCTGTATCCTCCTCCACCACTCCATAACCCTCGGAACCTCCTCAACCAACCTCAACCTCGTCCCCTCCCCAGCCACAACCACTACGTAACTTAAATAACAGAACGTGAGGATATCAGCTTGTGAAAAACCCTCAAGTTTCTTAACCTTCTTCTGCGACACGGTCCTTAGGGCTATGTATGGTCGCGTTCGCAAAGCTTCTTGAAGCTCGTAGACTAAAGGCGGTATGGGCATGGTGTCGATTGTGTATGTTCCGTTGTTTAGGTTTGACTTTATTTCGGTTAGGCTGGGGAGGAGCTGGGAGTTTACGTTCTCGGAGAAGAGACGGGCGCGGCGCTTGCCGTAGAAGGGAGTGTCGGTGCAGGACCAGTGGAGGGATTCTAGGGTTGTGGAGGTTTGGAGGGAGAGGGAGGTGGGGGAGGGGCCGATGTGGACTTTTGGAGGAAGGAGGTTAGGGGAAGGAGAGTTTGTTACGGACCAGTTTATTACAGTTGAACGTTTGAGGACAGAGCGACGGTTTGAAATGTGGTATGAAGCTGTCGGAAGTAATGGTTAGGGAGGAACCCTAGTGCTAAACTTACTGCTGCTGCACTTACCAAAGAACGCAAATGAAGACGAGGAGGATAAATCTAATTCGATTAGAATGTGGACGTCGGCTGCAGACGTTTCTAAAGGCAGATTTGTCGCCTCTTCTTTGCAAACCAAGCTTGCTTGCTCCAAGCTTAGATGGGGTTCATTATCAGGCTCATTAACATTAATTGAAGCGACGCTGGAAGTGCCGGCCATAGCGTTCGGCTTTTCCATTTTTATAATTACAAAAAAACAGGTGGCAATCGGCTGAAGGGACACGGACGTGAAATTTGCCTTGCATGCACCTGCCAAAAGTTCCAAGTCCCTGAAAAAGTTCGTCAATCACCCCCTTCTCATTTCACGCCTGGCCATCTTCCCAAACAACCCCCCTGCCATGTCCCCTTCAACCCCCACCACCTTCCTCCTCCTCCTTCTCTTCTCTTTCAATCCCACTCTAACCTGCTCCCTTACAACCTACAACACCTTTTCTGATCTTGGCGCCATCCCCAACTCCAAGCTCATATCAACCGCAATCGAGAACTCACGAATCCTCGAAAACGCCCTCAACGCGATGAACAAAACCAGCGACGGCGACAGCACGGTTTTAGAAATTGAAAAGGGCCAAACATATTATTTACAGGTAAAAGCAAAAACCCTCCCGGCGATCCAACTATAATCCTTCCGTAAAGCATCGGTCCCTAACCCCCCTCCCTCTTTTCACAGGGCGGTATATACGCAACCGGTCTCCGTCACTCCAAGATCCTAATCGACGGAACCCTAAAATTTCGCGAAGACGGCTACTGGTATGGCGGAGGCGTCGAGGGTTGGCCTATGACTACTAAGAAGGGGAAGGAACATCCGAAGGAATGCTTGGAGTTGAGGGATGTTGAGAATGTTACTTTCACGAGGTGAGAGGGAAGAAGGTGGGGGGGGCTCTTTTTTTATTTGTAAAGGGAGTTATGAAACACACAAAACAAAATTTGTCAGTGTTTAACCCTCCACCACTCCTTCCCAATTCTCTCCCGTCAGTTCCTCTTCCGGTCGCGGTAAAACCGACCGCGGTGTAATCGACGGTTCCGGCCAAGTCTGGTGGGGTCTTCCTCTCTTCGGTTACATGTCAACCGGCACCGCCCGCCCTCACCTCATCTACGTCAAGAGGGCAAAGGATTTCGTCTTCGAGAACATCGTTTTAAAGGATAGTCCCAGGTGGACTTTCGTTGGGCACGGGTTGGATAATGCTGTTATTAGGGACTGTTCTATTGTGGCTAGGAGGACGAGGGCTGATGGGCATGGTATGATTGATCTTAGTGCGTTTAATACGGATGGATTTGACGTTTCAGGTCATGACGTTCACATTCATGACTGCGATATATGGAATCAAGACGACTGCATAGGTGAGCTCATATTTAGTTCGAAGAGGAACCGTCCCCCACACATCCTCACTCACTCTCATTTTTAAAAAACGAATCAGCCGTCAAGGACGACAAGGACGGAAGCTACAACATGCTCTTCGAGAATATCAACGCAAGCGGCACAGGTCTAGTGATTGGCAGCATCGGCACCACCCACGTTCGCAACATTACCTTCAGGGACTCCTACCTCCACCGCTCGTACAAGGGAATATTTCTTAAGTTCAGAGACGGAGCCAACAACCAGAACAACCCGGGAATCATCGAGGACGTTCTTTACAAGAATATTACGATTTTTAAGTCGGTGCAGTGGCCTATATGGATCGGGCCGGCACAACAGGCCATCAGGTGAGAGAGATAATAAGTAGCGAATAAAACCCTCGACGATTAAGATGCAATCTAACGACAATCCGACCCAACTCAACCCAATACTCTCCGCAGTTCGAATCCTTGCAACCCGAGCCCTTGCAGCCTCTGCTGGCCATCCTTCCCTCACTTTGGCGGCGATACCTGCGACCCCATTGCGGCCCTCTACAAGAACATAACCTTGGACCAAGTGACTCTCACCAACCCCGTGACTTCCCCCGGCGTTATCCTAGGAAGCTCCACGGAGAGAATGCAGGACTTGACATTCAACGACGTCGTCGTTTCTGACTGTGGCGAAGGAGCCAGTTTCGACCGAATTGAATCCTTCCCCGGCTTGAAACAGGTGAGCGGGGTGTTCGCTTCTAATAACGTTGCGTCTTGGTTTTTACGCTCGACTAACCCTTGCCAATAAATAATAAAAAAAATCATAGGATCTCTCCGACGTCTTCGTCTTCGAATTCTATCTCATGCTAACGGCTTCAATCTTCACCTTCATCTGCATCTCCATCCTCATCTGCTGCGACTACAGCGGCAACACCCAACGCCTCCACCCCCGCAAATGGTGCATGGGTAAACGCTCATGGTTAACTCCACCAAACCAAGACGTCTTCTGGACGAACGCTAAAATATTCACTGTAGGTATCGTACTCTTCACTTTCATACCTGTTTATATAATGGGGAGTAGCTTACCAGGATACGGCGGACACCTTAACACGGCAGAATACTACGAATGCACAGGGGTAGATAACGGTGTAGCAAAAGGAAAGACTAACATCATACCCAGCTGCTTCATAGATGAGACTGAGGGGGAACTGATGGATTCGGAGTGTCAGTCATGGGTGATCCCTACGATCGGAACGTGTTATGTTGCGTTTTTGGTGCTTTTTTATTCTTTCGTTTTTTGGGTTCCGATTACGGATTGGAGGAATCAGAGGAATGAAGAGTATCAGGAAAGGAACGGGGGCGCGAATGGGATGGTTAGGACAGAAAGCGAGGAGGGGATGGCCGTAGAATTAGTTGTTAACGGAGAGGATCAAGAGGAGAGGAGGGGGAGTGGGGTCTGGAAGGAGGATAGGGAACTCAGAGGAAAGGTGTAAAGTCACAGTAAAACAGTGGAAATATTGTTTATCACTAAAACGTAATGTTTGATTTCTTCGCCGCCTGCTGCATCAGTTCAGAAGCGTCGAAGGGCAAGTTGTTGCGGAGTTGGGCCTCAGCGATGAGCTGCTTCTTTGCAAGCTCATAGCTTATTTTCAATGACACCATCTCATTCTCTAGCTTCTTCTTCAGCTGATGTAGCTGCCGGATTGTATGAGTTAGAATTACGCGCGTGGAGAGTGTTTGGGGGTGTTGTCGTTCGTTTTTCCTCACCTGCTTGCTCAGCATCTCATCCTCAGCGAGTCCATCCGGGATAGCAATGCCGTTCCCGTCCGCTTCATAAAGCGAGAAAATTTCCTGAACGAGCTCCGCAGGCTCACCGGAGGGAGCGTAAGCGTCCTGTTTCTGAGCTGAGTCGACGATGTGACCGTCTTTCATTTTGTTCATTATCTTTGAGAGGTTGCGTTTGACGAAGCCGCCACCCTCTCTCGGAGACGTCGAAAGATTCCCCTGCCCGTCGGTATTTTTGAAGACAGGAGGCCTGGCACCCGCCGTCTTCTCCTTCTTACTGACTAACGACCTCGACGGCGTGTGCAATTGCATAGGCGACGGTCTCTTGACTTCGTCATTGCGGTTTTCGTTAGAGTCACCGCTCATCGCCCTCTCCCTAAGCGGCTGCCTTATGCTACCTCCTCCTTCGTCGTCGTCCTCGAAGAAACGAATAGCCTGCTCGGGGATGTTCTGACCGACGGGACCACTCGCAGCGACGAAGGTGCTCGCGAGTCCGGCGCCACCGGAGCTGGACCCGAAACGGACGAGGCTGCTTTGCTGCTGACGCTGAATGGTGCCGCTTCCGTTCCTGCCTGTTAGTTGGTTGATGTTGTTGATGAACTTAAGAAAACGTTACGAGTTAGAATTGCTTGACATGTCTGTGATCGTATTGCCAGTCGTGTTGTCCTCGGGTCGCTTCTCACCTCTCTCTTTCCGTCGTCGCTGCTCGAGTTCGCCCTCGTTGACAGCACGTCATCAACCTTGGCCCCCATTTTCTGCAGCAGCGACCGTATTGCCGGCAAGCCTCCCTTCCTAGACTCGTCAGAGTGGATGTCCCTGAGGGCGGAGACGTCCTGACGGATGAACTGGTGGGAGGATATCATGGAGGAGTCGGGACGTTGGCTGGGATTCTTGTGGAGGCAGATTCGAACGAAGTCCAGCATCGCGGGAGACCACTGGTCGGGGTCGGCGAGAGTGGGTGGGGGCTGATTTTCGGCGAGTGTTGGTTGTGAGAGGTTTCAAAGTTTTGTTTCGTTGTGATGTGTAGCTCTCTCTCACCTTCTGCGGAATAATAAAAATCGCCCTCAAAGGATGCAAATTAGCATGCGGCGGCGCGCTCTCTGCCATCTCAATACAACTAATCCCCAAACTCCACACATCCGCCTTCCCATCATAACAGTTCTCCATAATAACCTCAGGCGCCATCCAGAACGGGCTGCCAACGACCGTCTTCCTTTTAGCTACGGTGTTACCTATGGAAGCTGAAACGCCGAAATCGGCTAGTTTAACGTGTCCGTCTGATGTGATGAGTATATTCCCGCATTTGATATCCCTATGAACAGTCTTAACAGCGCTATGCAAATACTGTAAGCCTAGTATAACGCTGGCTGCTACAGCTTTTATTACGGATTCGGAGAGGGACTCGCCGGCGGCTTCGAGGAGATCAGAGACGGAACCGCCGGAACAGAATTCCATTACTATCCAGAGTTCGGAGCTTATGTTTGTGTTCTTGAGAAAGGGGGGGGTTAGGAGAGGTTGATGTGGACAGATCGGGAAGTGGAGATATATATATATATATACTGTAGAACATGTAATGAAGGACTTCTTCGTTTTTTATTTCTCACCTTCCTCAAAAAACAGTCAAAGTAACCTACTATAAACGGGCTGTCGCAGTACGATAAAATCTCAATCTATCCCTCCCATAATCGGACGCGGTGTTAAAAACTTGAATTGTTTTATTCATGTGCTGTAGTGTTTTCCCACGTTCGTCCCGTCACCTTCCTCACCTCCATCATCGCCTTCTCCGTCTCACTTTCATTACTACTATTCGATATAACCTTAACAGCTACGATGTTAGGCTGGTACCTTCCCCTCCTTTCTCTGTTGGGTTCAGCGCGACGTCGCTCGAACCAGTCGGAGGTTCCGGCGAGGTTGGAGGCTTTGTAGACGCAGCCGAAGGAACCTTCGCCGAGGAGGTTTATTATTAGGATGTGCTGGGGAGGGGAGGGGGGAGAGGGAGGTAAGAGAGATTTAATGAGGGGAAGAAGGTGCCGGAGCGGGGATTGGATGTTAGCATGGATTACCTGGTGGATGTTCTCGCCCGTGTTTAGGTGCTGCTTTTGGCTGGACATTGTTGGCAGTGCTTTCGTTTGAAATCTGTTGTGAGGAAGGATGGGTGGGAGAGAGGGGACGAGTTAGAAGTGAGTATCGATAGATGGAGGACAACTGTGTATATTACTGTGAGAGTTTGTGACACAAGCTCACGCGTGCGACAGCGGTAGATTATACATAATATGCGACCCGAAACTACAGACAACGCCGGTGAAAGCTGAGGAGGACAATGAGGGGACTCCGAGGGAGAGAGCAAAATCAAAAAATGATGATAATTTTTTATCAACAACCTTGATTTGTGTGTAATTGACGTCGCAGTTGGAAAATAATTTACTTTTCTGAAAGGATGAAGACTAGCGGGGGCGGGTTGTGTTCAACAGTTGCTGACGGTGAGACTAGGTAGAAAGTCAGGTGAAATTTAACGAAAAATAAGCCAGAGAAATGGGCAAAAGCAAAGCATTTTTATAAACATGCATACGCACGCATACCTTCTCATAATCACCTTCTTAACGTCCACCTGCAATGCCTACTTCAATTCATTACCCGCCGTGCGCACCGTACGCACCGTACAACAATCTTTGCTAACTCACTCCATGACTCGCATCTCTGCCACCACCGTCACAAATGCCATCCCTGATAACTCAAGACGTTCATTAATATATAGTATCGCATCAGTTCCTTTAGCATACGTTCTAACTGTACCCGTATCAACTCCCACTGCAAACGCTGCTAACGCTGATATTTCAAATAACCCTTCAAAAGCTGAAATAATAACCAGCTTGAGAAAGACAATCGATGCCCTAGCTCCTCTCCCCTCCAAGCTCGAGGCAGGCGAATACGACTCCGTCCGCTCCGTTTTAAAAGGTCCCGGCGTCGGCGAACTCTGGAACCTCGGCGCATCAAAAAACCCCGTCGGTAAACTCGCGAAAATATCCGACGACATGTCCCTCCTCGAGCTCTCCGACGAGCTCCAGCTGTCTCTCCAGATGTCCGATCAGTTGACGTACGACTGCGCTTTCGTTTACACTCAGCCTGGGAATGGGAAGGTTGATATTAAATCACCGCAGACTATGATTAGAAAATCTATGAAACAACTTAACGACATTATTGAACAGGCAGAGGAGTAGGGACACCCGGCGACCTGCCTGATTGATAGGAAAACAAATGACGTAAACCGAAAACAAAAATTAGCAAAGCGTATGGTGTCACTTTTTTTTTCTTTAAAAAATGTTTTGATAGTAGTTTTTAATCAACCTTTTTAAAACAAACGCAACACACGCTCAATACTCCCTACACCCCCTCTGTCTCCCACACCCCAAAAGGTGTTTTCTCCCACCGTTCTCTCTCCTCACGCTCCGCAGCTCAAACATATTTCATCATCATCCTCCGCTCCTCCGCTCTGCATTTTCTTCATATTCTCCTTATTCTGTTCCGGGCTAGGCAAAGTTTTAACCGCGTCCTTCAAAGCTTTATTCTCCTCCTTATTCTTAACTAGAGCAGCCTGATCGACCGTGAACTGTATAGCCTGCGCTTTGGGTTGAGTTAACGTAAATAGTAAATAACTGTTTTTAATTTAAAAAACGTTTCTGAGTTGTTTTAAATTCCCTACACCCCCTCTGTCTCCCACATGTTCTTCCCCAAAATGGTTTTCGAACCAAACGCTCTTTAAGCTCCGCAGCTCAAACATATTTCTTCATCTTCCTCTGCTCCTCCGCTCTGCATTTTCTTCATATTCTCCTTATTCTGTTCTGGGCTAGGCAAAGTTTTAACCGCGTCCTTCAAAGCTTTATTCTCCTCCTTATTCTTAACTAGAGCAGCCTGATCGACCGTGAACTGTATAGCCTGCGCTTTGGGTTGAGTACGTAAATAGTACATACCGGTTTTTAAACCTTTCTTCCAAGCGTAGAAATGCATGGAGGTTAACTTTCCGGTTGTGGGGGCGCCCATGTGGACGTTGAAAGACTGGGACTGGCAGATGTAGGCACCGCGGTCGGCTGACATGTCGAGGAGAGTTTTTTGGGAGATTTCCCAGACGGTCCTGTAGATTAATTTCATTGAGGAGGGGATTTGACGGATGTTTTGGACGGAACCGCCGTCGGCAATCATCTGGTTGCGGACGTCGGGGGTCCAGAGACCCTTGGAGACGAGGTCCCTCAATAGGTACTTGTTAACTACTGCGAACTCTCCCGCCAAAACGCGGCGGTTGTACATGTTTGAGGTGAAGGGTTCGGTGGATTCGTTGTTGCCCATGATCTGGGCGGTGGAGGCAGTGGGCATGGGGGCAACGAGGAGGGAGTTGCGGATGCCGTGGACGGCGATTTTGGCCTTGAGGCCGGACCAGTCCCACCTATTGGAGGGGGTGACGTTCCACATGTCGAACTGGAGGACGCCCTTGGACGCGGGGGAGCCGGGGTAGGAGCTGTAGTGGCCCTCGGTGACGGCGAGCTCCTGGGAGGCCTCGACGGCTGCGACGGTTGTCGGTGTTAGAAACAGTGGTGAAGTTGGCAACAGCTACATTGCGTACGGAAGTGTCGGCAACGAGCGCCGAGATCCCACAAAAGCGACTTCTCAGCTCGTCGCTTCGCTCCTCGCAGCCTCTCACCTCCGAAATATATGGTCTCGAAGATGTCCTGGTTCATCTTCTTGGCAGCGTCGCTCTCGAAGGCGATGCCCATGCGGCAGAAGGCGTCGGCGAGGCCCTGGACGCCGATGCCGATGGGGCGGTGGCGCATGTTGGAGTTGCGGGCTTCCTCGATGGGGTAGTAGTTGATGTCGATGACGCGGTTGAGGTTCTTGGCGACGATCTTGGTGACCTCGTAGAGCTTCTGGTAGTCGAACATGGGGGCGGCGTCCCTGTCGGCGCCCTCCTCGCTGTCGTGGGGTCCGCCGACGACCATGCGGCCCAAGTTGATGGAGGCAAGATTGCAGACGGCGACCTCATCGGGGGCGGTGTATTCGATGATCTCGGTGCAGAGGTTGGAGCTCTTGATGGTTCCGAGGTTCTGCGACGAGCGAAGCGAGTCGCAACAGAAGGGCCGTTCGTGTTGTTAATAACGGCGTAAAACAAAATTGGCAGCAGCGACGTTACGCACGAAAGCATCAACCATGCACGTCAATATCCAGTACACCCGCCTCTTCAACTCGTCGCTTCGCTCCTCGCACACTCTCACCTGCTGGTTGCTCTTGAGGTTGGCAGAATCCTTGTAGAGCATGTAGGGGGTGCCGGTCTCGACCTGGGAGTCGAGGATGGCGAACCAGAGCTGCTGGGCTTTGATAGTCTTGCGGCCCTTTCCGGCCTTCTCGTAGGCGAGGTACTTCTGCCTGAACTCGTCGCCGTGGCAGGTGGACAAGCCAGGGCACTCGTTGGGGCACATGAGGGTCCACTCGGCGTTGGCCTGGACGCGCTCCATGAAGAGATCGCAGACCCAGAGGGCGTAAAAGAGGTCGCGGGCGCGCTCGGTCTCGCTTCCGTGGTTCTTCTTCAGGTCGAGGAAGCGGAAGATGTCAGCGTGCCAAGGCTCAAGGTACATGGCGAAGGATCCCTTCCTCTTGCCTCCGCCCTGGTCGACGTAACGGGCGGTGTCGTTGAAGACACGGAGCATGGGCACGAGGCCGTTGGAGGTTCCGTTGCTGCCGCGGATGTAACTCTCGGTGGCACGGACGTTGTGGACGGCGAGGCCGATTCCTGCAACGAGCGAAGCGAGTCGCATGGAAGGTTGTGTTGTCGGTGTTAGAAACGGCGCAGAAGTTTGCAGCAGCGATGCCACGTACAGAAGTATCGGCCGTGTACGTCGTTGTCCAGTACACACGACGACGATTACTCTCACCTCCAGCGTACTTGGAGATGCAGGCGCACTGCTTCAGGGTGTCGTAGATTCCCTCGATGGAGTCCTCCTTCATGGTGAGGAGGAAGCAGGAGGAGAGCTGGGGCCTGGGAGTTCCGGCGTTGAAGAGGGTAGGGGTGGCGTGGGTGAAGTATCTGTAGTGAGCCGAGGAGCGAAGGACGAGCGGAGGAGCGAAGCGACGAGTTAGAATTAGGAATATAATATTCACGTGCAGATTCTCGGTCCCTTCGCTCCCTCAGTCCTCGCTACCTCACCTGTTGCTCATGTAGTCGTAGGTCTCCTTGACCCTCTCGAGGTTGTCGTTATGGATGCCAACGGCAACACGCATGATCATGTGCTGAGGGCGCTCCACGATCTTGTTGTCGATCCTGAAGAGGTAGCTGCGCTCGAGGGTCTTGTACCCGAAGTAGCCGTAGGCGTAGTCGCGCTGGTAGTCGATGGTCTTGTCGAACCATTCCTTGTTGGACATGATGATGTCGTAGATGCTCTCCGCGATTAGGGGGGAGGCGATGCCGGTGGTGGGGTGGACGTTCTGGGAGGCGGTGATGAGGGGAGGGGGGGGTTAGTGTTGTTGTAGGAGTATTATTGATTTCTTTTATCTGACGCTTCTCACTCACCTTGCGCAACTTCTCGACGACGGTGGAGAAGGTCGAGTCGGTAGTCTTGTGCATGTTAGAGATGGAGAGGCGGGCGGCGAGGGTCTCGAAGTCGGGGTGCTGGGTGGCCTGGTAGGCGCAGGTCTGGGCGGCAAGCTCATCGAGCTCAGAGGTGGTCACGCCGGGGTAGACTCCGGAGACGACCTTCTGCGCGACGACGACGGGATCGACGTAGTCGGGGTTCAGGCCGTAGCAGAGCTTCTCAATTCGGGAGGTGATCTTGTCGAACTTGACTGTGGTTGGGTTGGGGGCATTAGCGTTGGCATTGGCGTTGGAGGGAGAAGGGTGAGAGTGCTGCTGGCTGGCAATTTGTGAAGGAGGGAAGGGGGAGGAGGGCGGGTCGGGGCGGGTATCAAAGAAGTGGACACGTTGGAAGTGCACGGTTCGGGGACTGAATTCGATGCGGGAGAGGGGATAATGGAGCAGGAAAGAGAATTTCTTCCTCGCGGCGGCAAAACATTTCAAGTCAAGAAAAAAGGGATTTGCGGCAGTACTATTGGGAACAGCGCTGAAGGACAAGAAATATATCATCGTAATAATGGCGGTGCTGCTGACAACGGAAATTAGGCGTCCGTGTAGATGGAGAGAAGAGGTACAGTCGGTAGGAGGGGCTTTTTGGCGGGCATTTTTATTGTTGTTGTTTGTTGTGCTGTAACGACGACTATGTGGGGAGCGGAATGAATCGCTGCTTCTTACCATCAACCTCAGTTCCATCGCGCTTCAGGACTTTCATATTTCGGGCGAGGGTGCGAAGGGGTGTAAGGGTGAAAAATAGATTTGCCATGCCCGAATTTTGTGTAAAATCCTGGGGCGATAATGTCGTCATTTGCGGATGCCGAAGTTGGCGTCGGGTCGAAATCGCTAACCAAGGAGGAAAATAGAGCCCTGGGCCGCGAAAGAGCGCGAAAAATCGCCGAGGCACGGAAGGAGGCCGACCTCGCTTCAGGGGCTATGTCGTCGAAGACGCACAATGGCCATGGCTCCCACAACTCGTCCCGCTCGCGCGAGTTCGTCAAGTGGCTGATACGGACCTTTCCGCTGTCCAAGACGCCGAGCAACAATTTAACGGCGAGCCCTTCTGTGCTGGACGTGGCTGCGGGCAATGGTGAGATCGCTTTGCGCTTGAGCTTCTGCGAGCACATCCCGACGGACATGGTTGACATCAGGGAGGCCGACCTATACAACACTTTGATGAAGAGGATCGTGGCGAAGCTGCCCAAGAAGTGGCAGGAAAAGTTGATCGGCAAGAGCCGGGAGGACATCGAGAGGATAAGCAGCAGCGTGGACTGCGGCTCAAGGCTCCCCACCCAGATCATCGAGGGCTGGAATTCTTTGGAGCAGGTCGAGGGTTCGGACAAGTTGATGCTTGCGGTTAGAAGGGCCTCCGTTCTGGTGGGCATGCACGCAGACGCGTCAACCGAGCCGATAGTCCAGCTCGCCAAGAAGTACAACAAGGTGAGCGAAAGCTCGGCTCGGTTTCCATTCGCCATTGCTAACTTTTCGTTGCAGTCGTACGCCGTAGTTCCTTGCTGTGTCTTTCCCAATTTATTCAAGGAAAGGAGGATTGTCGATGCTGATGGGGTCAGTAGAGAGGTACGCAGCTACGAGGAATTCGTGGAGTATCTGACGGTTGGGGGAGGGGAGAGGTGCACTTTGAATTTTGATGGGAGGAACGAGTGCGTTTACTTTAAGAGTAGAGAAATATTTAATGTCACTGATATTTTGAGGGAGGTAGAAGGGGTAGCGGTGATTGACGTGAGAGGAGAATTGAATGATTTGGAGCTGGGCGGGGTTTACATCTACGTTCACTCCGAGCGGAAGAATGCCGAGTGGGTTGAGGAGGTCAAGAATGGAGGAAGGAATGCCGTTACTGTCGTTTGCGTGGTGGACGAGAACGAAACAGAGCACATTGCCGACGGCGTCGATTACTACCTGAGGTGTGTAAAGGCGGAGGGGGAGAGTGAATGGGAAACTTTGGCGAGAGTTTACGAGGGGGAGGAGCTGTACAGGAAATTCGGAGCGACGGTCAAGGTCCTCGGGGCGGGAACCAGGAGCTTACTCTGGGTTAGTAGAAATCATGAAGTGACGAAGGAGGTGCAGAAATGGCCGGTGTGGGAGAGCGGAGCGGCTAGGTTCCAAGAGTCGAGGTGGTGGGAGGCAAGGCCGGGAGTGGCGGAAGAACGTTGTTATATTATTTCCGGGGCCGCGAATCTCATTATATCGGAGGAGACTAATAATGCTAATGATGATGCTGTTACGGTTAGAATAGAAGTTGGCGATCGAGTCGTATTTAGAAAGGGGTTCACCTGCGAGTGGGAGGTTGGGGAGGAAGGGATAAGCAAACATTATGAATATTTTGATGCGAGCGGTGAGAAATTTAAAAATGAATGAAATATGTTGGTATGAAAAGATGAATTACTAGACCAGTATGTTATTACGTATTACTTTCCGCTGGCACCGCCGGTATCAACCGCGTTGGTAAAGTCGTAGTTGATGGTCGGAATCATGGAGGCGACGAACTTGAGGAAGACGAACATGTAGCTTTCGATCCCGATCTCGCCTCCTCCCTCTCCCTGGGTCAGGTTGGAGACGATGTTCTTCATGACGTTGCCGTGCTGGCAGGGGTGGATTGAGATGACCACCGCAGAAGTGTAGGGAAACTTCTCGATGGTGACGGTCCTCTTGACGTAATCTGACATGCAGTCTTCGAACATCTGCGCCGAGCGAAGCAGGGCCCGAGCGTTAGCCACATGAATATATAATATAATACAGTCCTTCGCTCCTCACCTCCTCGCCCGTCAGCGGGCTGCGGCTCTCTGAATACCCAGACAGCCACACGCGCGGCGTCTGATAATACTTGTCGTATGAAATCATCATGTCATACGTTCTGACGGCGAGGATGTTGTCTGAGACAGTCAGCGCGGCAGTGTCTGCTGCGAGGTTGTCGTCTTCGAAGTCGGCTATGTCGGCGTACTCGTCGTCGTCGTCGTCATCGACGACGGTAGTTGTCGGGGCTGGATGGGTTGTGGCAGCGGGCTTGGAGCCCTCGTCGGTTTCACCCTCGACGAAGTCGAAGTCTTCGTCCTGCAAAAGGTTGGAAAATTAGATGATTATTGAGTTATATGTTAATATCACGGGGACGCCTTCTTACCTCTCCTTGGCCATCGTCCTCAACCATCCATCCGTCCGCATCGGCTTTCATCATTCCCATGGAACTAGCCCCCTTCTCCATTTCAGAGCAACGCTCCTTGCAGGGTACATTGCGAGTTATGAGGTACTGCTTGTTGGGGGGCAGGTGTGACCTGGACTTACTCTCGTCACTCGCGGCCTCCCAGCTGACGACGGAGGACATGAATATTGGGGGGTTAGCTTACGTGGGCGAAACAAGGGGCGTTGTGAACTGCAAGTGCTTACCTCCAAGTTGGGCACTTAAAGATAAGCTCGTCACCAGCCTTGACGAACTCCTCGGGGGTCAGAACTCCTCGCTCCAGGAAGGCGGTTTGCTTCAGGGTTGGAGTCAGGGACTCACGAACGTTCTTGAGAAAGGAGGTCATAATATTTGCAGTTGTTTGTTGAGAGCTTTGGAGAACACTTTGGAGTTCTTATTTCTTGAAATTCTTGTCGCCGGGGCTGCGGGATTAGGAATTTAATTATTTGCTTTGGATTTAACTTAGAAGATTGGAGGGAGTGTGCGTGTTTCTTCGAAGTGCTACTGTTAATAGCAAATTGCTTGTGCGGAAATATTGTTGCGTGAAGTTTGCGTTACAATGCGAAAAAATGAGATTAAGTTTTCCAGGCCTATGAACTCAAGGCATGAAATACTCGGTCACGCTAGCTTTTTTGTTACTCGCAGTTGTTTTCTCCTCATCGTCTTCCTTCTCTCTAGCTTCTTCTGTATCTAAATCCTCGTCACCTACGACAACTTCTTCATTATCATTAGACATGGCCGATGATGGTTATCAGGAGGAGCCGACGCAGGAGGAGGTGCTATCGCTACCCCCTGCCGACGCCTCTATCCCCGAGCAGAAAATCCGAAGCCTAAAGGTTGGCGAGTCGCTGGACTTCGCTGAGCTCGGTCCTATAATAATTAATAGCGATGGTACCACGAGGCGGATCGCTAATTGGGACGAAATGACGAAGGCCGAGCAGGACAAGACGTGGGAGCGGATATCAAAGCGCAATGCGAAGAGGATCAAACAGCTGAAGGAAGAGCAGGAGAAGGAGGATAAAAGTGGCGAGCTCTGATGATGTACTAAAACTCACGGCTTTCTTTTTAGAAACGCTCCGACTTCTTTCGCTAAAACTCACGGCTTTCTTTTTAGGAACGCTCCAACTTCTTTCGCTGCCTTGACGCCCGTCAAGTACGCCCCGAACACCGTGGCAGGGAATCCTCCCTCGTTCATGCTCTTATTTCTAATGTACTCCCCACAAGAGCAGGCCTCGCCGGCGAAGAACAGCGGCTCCTCGGCGCTTGAAAGGGCCGCGCGGTCGCGGGGTGAGCTGTTGACGGGAACGTACGAATAGCTTCCGCAAGCGAATTCATCGCCTGACCAGCGCGAGACCAGGCAATCGAGTACGTTACTTTCCCTCTCGACTTCCTCGCCGTACATGGAACTGAGGATTTGGAGGACGTGGGCCTGGATTTTATCGTTGCTGAGCTCCTGCGACGAGTTAGAGAATTTGTCCTCGTTTTGTGTGTTTGCTTTATCCTCACAGCCTCTCACCTCGAGCAGCACAGCCGACTGTGTGGCGAAATATGCCACCAGGACGTTATCTCCTGTCACCGGCTTCAGATTAACGATGAACTGAGTCTCCAACGCCTCCGGCATCTGCCTCGCTTTTGTAGGGACTCGGTAGATCACATGAGGAATGTCCTCCTCCGCCGAGGACGAGGAAGACGACGAGCCCTCCCAGAAGCAGTCTTCGAAACGGAGCGCGACTTTATTCAAAAGTCCCACGCCGAGTCTTGATATCGCCTCCTGCTTCTCTACGGAAAGCGGAGGCTGAAAATCCAACGTTCCAGCCTTGAGGACGCCCAAGGGTACGGTGACGATGCAGGCGTCGGCATGCAGGGTTTCGCCGCCGCTGATCTTCACGGCGACTTCTCCCCCCCCAAGTCCAGGTATATTGCCGCTGTTCACGACGATGCTAGAGACTTTGGAGGAGAGCCTGATGTCGTGCAGGTCTTCAGCCCAGATCTTCGTTAGCGAACTACGAAAGTGCCTTGTTAGATATGTTGGAACAAAAAAGGAGCGGCTGTGTCTCACCTAAAACCTTCACGATACATGTACATATCGTCAGGCTGATCATAATCAGCGTCCCAAAATAAAGTCGACATCGATTCGGGCTCGGCTGCGTATTCGAGGTCGCACCTCTCCAACCAAGCGAAGCGCAGAAGGGACTGGTCGCGTTCGCTTAGAAATTTGACGCCGGGGAACTTCGAACTCTTGAGGCTCTCGACAGTTGCCCATAAATCGTCGTCGATGCCCGCCCCCTTCCTGGCTGTGAAGAGCTTGCCGCTCTGACTTTCCTTGAACAAAGACCACGTGACCTCCGAAAGTTCCTCAAGGCGTTTCAAGTCTTGTTCTGAAAGGGGAGGTGAGGGAGCGGCGGTATGGACGTCGCCGACTGCAGAGAAGTACCTGCTGCTATCCCAGTCCGTCTCCTGTAAGGCGCTTGATCGGCTGTCGCCGACGAGTGCGGCGGGCGTCAAGGGGTTGGAAGGTGAGTTGCCGTTGACCCAAGCTGCTCCCATGTCAATGCTGGTGCCGTTGGACATTGTGCGGGTGTCGATGCGGCCTCCGATCCTGGTTCGACCCTCAAGGACGGTCACTGTGAGGCCGGGGATGTTTGTGAGAGAGCGAGCAGCAGATAGGCCGGCGCAGCCGGCACCTATCACGACGATTCTGTGAGGTCTAGGCGGAGGAGGAGGAGGAGGAGGAGTGGGGAGTGAAGCCATCTTTGACATTGCTATTCTCGGCGTAGCAGACTCAAGTTTGTGCTCTTCTGAATAATCTCCACCACTGTAAAATTTATTGTTGAATATGCGCGTAATCAAATATTTCAGCACTATTTCTTGAAGCAGTTGAAAGTGGTGTGGTGATTTCCTGCAAAGATTGAGGCTCCATTTCTTGCACACGCACGCCCCAACAATATTTATTCTTGTTATGGCGTCACAGACACAGATATGTGCGGCTTGTCACGCGTTGAAGCCGGTGGCCGATTACTCTAGTATCCAGTTGAGACGCGATTCTTCTCGCTGCCGCTGCCGCGTCTGCGAAGGAAGGCAGACAAGCAAAAATCCTCTCCCCACAAAGTGGTCTGCCACGGAGGCTCATAATGAGGATTGTTATCGTAATATGCTATCCAAGTCTGGGAAGAGGAGCAAAGCAATCCAGGCTCCTGTGCGCATGTCAAAGCATGCTGCTAAGAGGATGGTGGAGAGGAATTGTAATCATGGGGAGGTAATACACAAGGTGGTTCGCAACAATAAGGTAGTGACCGTCTATCCTATCAACAAGAACCAGGTCAAGAGAAAGGCCGTTCACAGCTCCCTCAAGGTTAAGATACCGGACTCAGCTGTGGGGCTCATCATCGGCAAGGGCGGTTCGACCATTAAGTCCATCCAGGAGCGAACGGGTGCGAGCATTCAAATTCCGTCCCAAGCAGATTCTGATGACCCGACCGTTCGCACCTGCGTCATTATACACCCTGAAAAAACCGGATGCGACAATGCCAAGGAGCTCATGGAAGTTGTCCTTCTCAAGAGGAACTCTGGGGCTGGAGGCGGGGCAACGATAGCGCTCGGGGCAGGCTGGGAGACGGACACTATCTTGGTGCCGGACAAGGATATTGGCATGATCATTGGAAGGGCCGGGTGCAATATCAAGGAGCTGCAACGGCAGTCGACTTCCCGGATCCAAATCCCTCCTAAAGCTGATCCCGGAACGCAGCACAGAACCTGCACCATCACTGGCAGCAGGGCAGGGTGCGACATGGTGAAGGCTTTGATCTCAAGAATTCTGTAGGAACGCAGTACGGACTTCCTTACTGGGGGTACGGCGTACGCTGGACAGCAGCAGAGTAGCGGTGGACGCCCCGATGTGCCCGCCGGGCGCGTCTCCCCTGACGCCCCGAGGAGCAGGAAGCACGGCAAGGGCATCAGCGGAGTGGTCAAGGCCGCCGCAGGGGGGGCGGCTACATCGCCGAGCAAAAGGCTGCCGGCGAGGAAAAAGCCCGCTCAGAGGGCGAAGGGCTTGTGGGCCGCAGGAGCCTCGGGAGCCACCACCACGACTCCCGTCAAAGTCAAGAAGGGCCTGAAGAAGAAAAGGGCCGTTCTGAGCAGCTCAGAGGGCTCCACCTCCCCCTCCGTGCTGTAGGAGCCGGCGTGGCCTCTTCTCTAAACGAATGGGTGACAGAAGACGATGTAAAGAAGGCCTCGGACGAGTGGGATGCTTAGTTAATATGTAATTGTTTATTATGTGCGGTAAAAAGCATTCTACTCCTCCCTTATTTTCATAATCCAAACAATAAATAATTAAAACAGAAACCTCCTCCCTCCACAATATTCCCTCTCTCCCCCCCCTTCCTCCTTCCCTTCCCTCCTCCTCCTCTCTACTCCTCCTTCCCCGTAACCCATTTATGTCCACAATTACAGCAAATAAAAACAAGCGGCAAACAGTCCATCCCCGTCGCCGTACTCTGAAAGAAAACCGCCGTCTTATGCCCGCACTCCTCACAGCTAACCTCGTCGCTCCTCGACAACGTAGGATCATCGACCAACGCCGAACTAACGGATCCTAGTATATCCTCCGCCTGCTGTTTCAGCTGGTTCCTGTAGACTAAGCTGCTCTGGGCGGGCTCGGAGTACGAGCATAGCTTGCAAGCGTAGCGGAGGGTTTTGGTTTTGCGGTCTTCGCGGGGGACGAGCATCGAAGAATGGGTAGGACAGAAGGACATTAGAGGGACTTTGTTGTTGGGGAGTTTTACTGGGGTGAAGGAAATATGGAGGGGGGGAGGGGTTAGAATGGAAAAAGGACGAACAAAGCGGTAGGGAGCGCAAGCGATAAGCAAATGCGGGGACGTACCTTCTGCCTCCGAGGAGTCCATTACGTCCCAATCATCCTAATGGAATGAGCGTTTGTGTTAGTCAAAGAAAGGTTATTGTGATTAATGATTAACGTGACTTAAAGTCATTCGCTTGTTGTGAACGTAAAGCGGGGGGGGCTGTGTCACAGGGCTGTGCAATGGTAAATGGCACCATTCGGGACAGCGCCGCAAAATAGGTGATAACGGGATCAGTTTTATTAGTCGTTTTATTCGCATTCACGGGACGAATCTATTTAATACAATAGCGATGTCAGATCCCTTGATGGTGTAGAATGCCGTTTGAGCTTACTTCGATTTCCATGTTCGTTACAATGCGCTTTTATGAACAAATAAGGGCAAAAATATGCTGGGAATATCGCTGGCAAAAGTTCATCACTTTCTCGTTTTCTCAAACGTCATCTGTCAACGTTCTACCGTTACCGTTGACTACTGTTGCTAAATCATCGTCTTATTAAAGTTTAAGTTTAATAAAATACCTTACGTTGTTGCCGACAGAAGTGACCTACAGTTGAGAATCGTTGCACCGGCACAGCTCCAGTTCCTGTTAGGTTACAATTCAACTTTCCATAACGCTCTCCATAACGCTCTGTAAGCTTCTCATACTTGACGTTGGACAATGCAATGCGATATCGTAGTCATCAACCTATACTATCTTGTTATCCTGACCCTAACAGGGACTATTATCTCTAGCAATATATCTCCAACATTATCATACAGCACAAGTGTGTCCTTTATTCCTCCTCACACTCACCATCATCGTCGTCATCATCGTCGTCATCATAACCACCGTCTTTTCTCCGTCCAATCCAATGAACATTCTTATCCCCCCGATCATGACTCCCTCTCAAACTCTACAACCCTCAACTCCCCTCCAAAAAACCCCCCCTCAATAAAAACCTTACCCTCCCCCTCCCTCCGCATCTCCTCCTCCATCCCCTCCGACGCCCACAAATACTCCATCCTCCCAACCTCCTTCGTGGACATGTTCCGCGGTTCCGGCGGCTACATCGCCCGCCACCGCGGTTCAACAATAGTAATCCACATCCCCGGCGAACTCGTCGACTCCTTACAAATCCTAGACACCAAGGACAACACCACCCAGTGGTCGAACAACGCTGGGGACGGGGGAGGGAGCAGGATGAGCATCAGGAATATATGCGACGACGTGGCGTTGGTTTGGCTGCTGGGGATTAAGGTTGTTGTGGTTGTGGGGTGTAGGCCGCAGGTTGATGAGAGGATGAAAAGGTGAGAGGGAACAACAACGGAATTTAGTTTATTCACACACACCGAACGCACACACTATAGCCATTTTATTCTTTCTCTCTCTCTCTCTCACGTTCGCTTTATTTTTCTTACTTCTTTAAAATACAAAATTAGGAGGAAAGAAGCTTCGGATCTCGGTATAAGTTTCGACCCTGATTCTTCCTCCCCCACCCCTCTAAAAATAAACCAGTACTCCAAAGGCATGCGTATAACTGATTCCTCGACCCTCCGCGTCGTTAAAGAAGAAGCGGGTTACGTGCGTTTCGAAGTTGAAAGGCAGCTAGCGAGGAGCATTAAGAGCACGAGTAGGAGGGGGGTTAAGCCGGCGGTTTTTGAGGGGGGGGGGGGGAAGGGGGAGGAGGTTAAGGGGGGGAATGTCGTCGGGGGGAACTTTTATAGTAGTCAGCCGATTGGGGTTAGGGAAGGTGAGGATAAATATTTATTTGTTTTTATGTGCGGGGTTTGTTATCGTTCGTCTCTAACCCCCCCCCTCTCCCACGCAGGATGCGACTACCAGTACTCCGGTACAGTCCGCAAAGTCGAGCGTTCCTCCATCGAACGTTCTCTAAACTCCGGCGACATCGTAATCCTAACCTCCTTAGGAGTATCCCCTTCCGGCGAAATGTTCAACGTCCCGAGCGAAGGTTTAGCAAGCACTGTAGCGGGGGCTATGAACGCGGAGAAACTCGTATTCTATTTAAGTAAAGGAGCGTGCTTGAGGAATGAAGCTAATAAAGTCGTACAGGTGAGGAAAAGAACGTAAGCGGGTTTGCTCGGGACGATGAGGGATGGGAAATTTCGAGAACCCAACCCTGTTTTCTAATGTTTTTTCGCCCCCCCCCCCCTTCTTTATTGTAAAAAAAAATGTTTCGAATCGAAAACGACGTTCAGAACCTCAACTTGAGTGAAGCCAAGCAGCTCCTCTCACAAAACGGCGTGAAGAACGACGGTTGGAAGATCCAGATCCCCGATATAATAACGTGCACGAACCAAAGGGAGTTCTTGGGGAAGGCCGGTTGGGGTATGACGGCTTTGGGTAATGGCGTGAAGAGGGCGCATCTAATATCTCCCGTCGACGGCGCGCTCTTGCAGGAGCTCTACACGAGGGACGGAAGCGGGACGCTCATAAGCAGGGACCTTTACGACGGGATAAGGAGGGCTCAGGTCGAGGATGTTAACGGAATATACGACCTGATTACGCCGTTGGTTTTGGAGGGGAATCTTGTGGAGAGGGAAAGGGAGCAGCTTGAGAAGGACATAAACACGTATTACGTGTACACGAGGGACGATCTTATTGTGGCGACTGGACAACTCAGAAGGTATGACGATGAATACGCTGAGATAGGGTGCCTCGTCGTTCACCCAGATTACCAGAGGGGTGGGAGGGGAGATGCCATGCTGGGCTACCTTGAGAGGCTTTGCTTGGAGAGTGGAGCTACGAAAGTGTTCGTCTTGTCGACGCTGACGGTGCAGTTCTTCATTGAGCGCGGCTTCAAATTAGTGACACTCAATGATTTACCAGAGTCGAAGAGAGAGAAGGTCGATGTTGACAGAGGCAGCAAGGTGTACATGAAGGAGATTAGTTCGAGTCAGGAGCTGGTCGAAAACGAGCTGATGTGGGATAGATGAGTGTGAAGTGTGTAGGAGAACAATTTTGAAAGTCTAATCTCGTCCAAGCGATTAATTATTATTTATTTGTTGCCTTGACGCTCGAAGTATTCGACGTAAAACATGTTGAAAGTCACGTAGGCGGAGCTGCGGCGAGGCGAGGCGAGGCGAGGAGCAAACGACGTTAGAATAAACTGGCAGCGATGATAGAGCAGATGCCCCTCGAAAACGCTTCTCACCTGAACCCGATCAAGCACCCTGCGAGTACGTCCGATGGATGGTGCCAGTTGTCGACCAGCCTCGATGCAGCGACCCACAGTGCGAGAGAGGCCGGAGCGAGACCGACTGAAAAACACACAAACGTCGGCTTCTCCGCGAGCTTCATTTTGTACATGAGGAACAGGCTTACGTACATGCATCCGACCATACTAAGAGAGGAGTGGCCACTAGGGAAGGACTTGCGCCCCTCGTTTTGCCTGTTCTCCTCGGCGGTGCAGGACAAGGTCTCGTCGTCGAAGCCGCAAATGTCGTAGAAGTTGGGTCGTAGCCTCCCTACGTAGTACTTGATGAAGTCCGTCAGCAGCAGCGTCGTCCCCAGTCCGAGGAAGAAAGAGGACACGATCCTGAAGGTGTCCGCCCACTGACTGCTGCTGAAGTACTTGCCGTCGGTGTGGGCCGCTCCCTCGTCGGATGCGTCTCCACCCCGCAGCATGACCTGCTCGATGTCCACGGACTCGTTGTTCCTTCTCGCCGCAGAGTCTTTGATGAAAAACCTCCCGAGGAAGTGGTAGACGATGAAGACGGCGAGGGGGAATCCGCACGATATCAACGCCAACTCCACCCCGGGAACGGTCTCTTCTGAATCCGGCAGGTAGGCGTTCGTCAGACCGAGCTCCCGAACGACGACTTGGGATCCATCGACCAGGCTTTAAGGTTATGGAGTGAGGGTTAGGGATAAGTGTGTGTGTCGAACGGTGTTGCTGGCGAATAAATCATCGCTTCGCCTTCGTCACTCTCTCAGAATAAATCCTCGCTCGATTAGTCGCTCTTATCTCACCTGATTAGTTGATAAGGGATAGGACGTATGTTGAGCGGCTGCAGCTCCGGCAGCACTGAAGCAATGGCGAGATACAGAACGCTTCCGACGAGGAGAGGGATATTCTTGGGGATCATGATCGTGTATGAGCGTGTGCTGATTAATGAGGAAGAGAAAAAGCTCTGCGGATGGGGTAGTGAGAGAAAAAAGATAGAAAACTATCTTTAGGAAATGTCCTGCAAAAGAAAATAGCCGACTTTCTCATCATTATTACGCAATATGTCTAAAAGGACGTCTGGAGATCTCTCGAATGTACTTGAGGTAGCTAAGCGGAACGATTTAGCAGACGGATGTGACGATACAGAAGTATCTGAAGGCTCTAAAGAGCCCGACTCTAAAGAGTCTGCCGCCGTTGTTGGAGGGGGTGATTTTATGCATACAGACGATTTCAGGCGACTGTTCGTTGGTTTCGCTATGGTTGATACTTTAGTTGCAATGCGTTGGCTTGATAGAAAATGGCACAAGGTCGTTGAGAAGAAGCTGACTGAGTTTGAAGATGAGCCTCAAGGCGAGATTATTGTTCATGGAGGGAATGATCTAAGTGTGAGTGAAGCTTATTCTGGTGCGAAACTCGAGTAGATGAAGCGATTGGCAAATGTCGTCTTCCTTCTGAATATTACGAAGGTCGGAGATCGTGCCTGCCTGGACGCCTCCATTCTCGTCATTGTAGACATCCCTGAAGGCATTACAATCATAGGTGAATGTTCCTTCTATCGCTGCAGTAGTTTGAAAGAGATGAAGTTCCCAAAGTCGTTGACATCAATTGGTGATAACTCCTTTGGTTTTTGCTCCAGTCTAGAACAGGTCGATCTCCTTCACACAAGTGTTCAAGTATTAGGTTTAGAAGCCTTCTCACTTTGCACAAGTTTAAGAGAGATGAAGGTCCCGGACTCGCTTCAAACGTTAGGTGGCGATGTCTTCTACGATTGCTCCAAGCTAGTCCCCTCCAATATTGACGTTAGTGATCCTAATAACGATTTAACATCCGAGGTAGTCGCCTACCTCCGCTCTATACAATAATTCACCCGTTGACGTTTTGGAAATCGCAAAAAGTCTAATTCGTTTCAAAAGTACGTCGTTACGTATTTCTTTCTTTCCAATAATAATTTCCTCTTATCACTCCTTTACTAATCTATTCCTGGGACTGGGATTAATCAAATAAAAGTATTCGGTTTTTACCACGCAAACAAAAGAAACCAGCAGCTAAAATTAAAATATCCAGCAGATCTCAAACAACAGGCGCACTCCAGTCCGAGACTCCCCCTCTCCTCACAACCTTGACGGGCCTTGTAACTTCAGGGCTGGCGTCGTTGAAATTCGGGCTGTTCATCACCTCCAATTTCATTCCCATCCCCATCCCCCCCTTGGCCTTAAACGGGTGGACAGGGGGTGGTGTGGGCACGGGAGAGTTGGGTAGGGGCAGCGAGCTAATGTCGACCACGCTCTGCGGCGCCCTAGCTACGACTTCCTCCTCCACCTCCTCCAGAACGCCCCCCAAATAACCCTCCTTCCTGCTGTACTCTCCAGCGAGGTACTCCGCGTGCTCCCTCGCCCTCCTGATGTCCTCGTACACTTGCGTGCTCGTCTCCAGCGGGGCGAGCGGCTCGGGGTTGTTGAGGTCGAGGTACGAGGCGGCGTTCTCGAAGCCGAGGATATTCATCATGTTTCCGCCGGAGCTGAGGGGCTTGTACGGGACGGCGCTGGGGGGAGGGATCGGGTTCTCCTCTATGCCCTCAAGGACCGCGTTTGTCACGACTTCGCTTCTACCTTCAACAGCCCCACTTTCTGCCACCGCGATGTTTTTCTCGATGTAGGTCCTCTGGCTCTCGACCAAGGCCTCGAGCTGCGCGACGACCAACGAGTTAGAATAATGCGGACACAGCCCGACATTACTACCAGCTCAAGTTGTGAGCTCGAGCTTCGTCCTCGTACTCACCTTGGCCAGCTTGATCGCCAATTCATTGTCTGCCTCCACCACCGACGGCACGGTCGGAGGAGTGGGAGGCTTCGAGATGTTCGCCATCAGGTTCTCGACGGCCGGGTCGTCCTTCAAGCTGCTGCTGCCGCTGCCGCTGTAAGCGGCGTTTGTGTCGCCCAACGGAGTGGGGTTCTCGACGCGCTTCTCTAGCTGCTCGAGGCTCTTCTGGTAATTTTTCAGGGTTTGGCTGATGGACAGGGCGGAGACCTTGGTCGTCAGGTCGGGGCTGGAGGTGTTGCGAAGAGACATGAGGGTTTCGGCGCCCTGTACTTTTGCGGGAGTGATGGCGGCATTGTGTGACGGCGGAGGAGGGAGCTCTTCGGAATCAGGCGACGCCTGGTTCGGCGCGGCGTTCTCGTTCTCGTTCTCGTTCTCAACCACGTTCTGGTCGCTGCTGCCCTTGTTCTCTCCCTTTCTCCTCCTCAACGCCTTCTTCTTCTTCTCCTTGGCGGCATCGGGGCTAAGTAGGATGTTGTTCTTACTCTTGAACATTTCCTTCCTTTTCTCCATTTGAGCCTTCGTCAGGGCGTACTTGTCGTTCGAGGACTGGTAAGGGTTCCAAGCGGGGGGCGGTGAGGCCGCCTTCTTGGCCTTGGAGGAGGAGCAAGGGGCAGGGGAGGAGGAGTAAATAGACTTGGCCAGGGTGTGGTACTTGCTCGGTTTGTTCTTGTTGAGCAAGTACCGGCGACCAGTCTTAGGCCTATTGGGGGGTGCTGCAAATGGAAGTTTTGTGAGAACGCGATCTGTGTCAAGTATAATTTTGGTGGAGCACTTCGAAATGAAGGCGGTCCTGTTTGAACAAAACCTTTGGATTGCGGTCCTAATCGTCGCCGACATGAACATTTTCCTACCTTGACGGCGTTTGGGTACAGCAGCGGGCATCCCGAACCCGCTCTGGATGTCTTCCTGCGATCGCAGTCCTGTTGAGGTGGGCATGATATTTGACCAAAATTGAGGGAGTTCAGCTGGCAAAATCTGAAATTGACATTGGGAGAGACTTCGACGACCAGATCGATACAAAAGAACACGCCAAATCTAATCGCCTCGTCCACCAACCAGCACCCTATCCCTTGAGGCTAACAAATAGCCCGCCCTCTCCTTCTCAAAGTTTCTCAAGAATCCACCGCCAGCATGAGCACGTTCCTGCATCTCATATCGAAGATGCCGCCACTGCGCCGAATTGCTGCTACGACGCTTCAGAAGTGTGCAATCTCCCTGGACAAGAGGCAATTCACTCTCCATACCGTTTCAGATCCCTACCTTTCCTTCGCAGAGGCGTTCTCGAAGGGCGATGATGAGCCAACTGACCTAGGTGCTTTGGTGAGTGAAGCGACAGCGCGTCCTTTGAAAACGCGTCGATGCGGCACATAACTACGCTAACTCCAAATCTTCGCAGGTGATCTTCAGCTCCACCATCGCACCTCTCCCGCAGTCCGATACTCCGTTCCTCGCCGCCTCGCTCAGGAATCCTGTTCCTATGATTATAATACCGCCTCCTGAAATAACGATTGCGGAGGCGATAAAGGAGAGTGAGGAGAACCCGCTGTGGGATTCTATGGACCTAACAGAACTTGAGGAAGTCGAGGAGGGCGCAGAAGAGGTGAGGAGTTGCAAGGAGCGAAGTCGACAATACTATTATCACCGTCGCTTTATTCTAACTCGTCGCAGATTTGTTGGGACGACATTGAGGATGAGTTGAAGGTGACGGTGTGGCTGCAGAAGACGTTAGATGACGAGTGTGGTGGATGGAAAAATACATTTGGATAGATAAAATTTGAATTTAAATTATTCTTTTCGTTCATCTCAACTTGCTATTTTCCTGGCTCGCAGCCTGGTTGAGGTGGCGTTTGTGTCCTTCTTCGACCCCGCCTTCTTTCCCAACTTCTTCTTCATCGCTCCCCTCTTCTTCTTCTTCTTCTGCGTGTCTTCGTTGGAGATTCCCTCAATGGCCTTGCCCACGGCGTGTTCTATTCTCTTCACCTCTTCCATGCTCTTCGCCTCTATGCGCTCTCTAATGGCGGACTCGAAGCGGAGGGCGATTGAGCGGGCTATAGATGCGTGAATGGAGTTGGGGTTTGGAAGGTCGGGGAGGTTGGGGAGGTTGGGGAGTTGAGGTTCTGATTGTGATTGTTCTAGCTCTGGGTTTTTGGGTTGGGGCCGAGGGCTTCGGGGAGTTGACGACTTAGTGGCCTTCTTTTGGCCCTGGCGACGGCGAGCTGACATGTGTTCCAGCTGAGACGAGCGAAAGACGAGTTAGAATAGAATAACTCTCTTTGAAACACCCACAGCTTTCTCACCTCTTCCTTAACGTCGTCCCTCTCCTTCATTACTTCCTCGAGCTGCGCCTTCAAATTTGATATTTCCACCTCCGCTGCTTCGTGGGAGGATTGCAGCTGTGTTACCTCGGATCTCAACTCTTCCTTCGAGCTCTCCAGCTCACTGACCGTGGCCTCCTTGGATCGAGCCAGCTGTGCAAAGCGACAAGTCAGAATTATGAAAATTATAATTTTAGATTCATTGCGTCTCTTCCGATTATTATAATTATTATTGCTAGTCTCACCTCCTCGTACTCCTTCAAGACCACATCGCCCTCAGCTTTTAACCGAGCTACTTCTGCAGTCAGGGTAGACCTCTGCCGACGAGCGAAGCAAGTCGCAACCGAGGAGGATATTTATGATGTTAGAGTTAGAAACAGCGTAGAAGTTGGAAGCAGCTACGTTACGTAGGGGAGTAAATATGTGATGAACACCGTTAACGAGCGAAGGGCGATACCCGACCCCGCAAACGCGCCTTCTCAGCTCTCCTCTTCGCTCATCGCACGCAGCCACTCGCCTCTCACCTCCTCACTCGACTTCTCGGCCTCCCTCTCCATTTTCTCTACAGACGCCTCAAGGTCTTCGCACTTCTGTGTCATTTGTTTGCTCAGCAGGATGGAGGAGCGCCAGCCGGAGGTGGCGTCCGAGAGACCGGTTCGGAGGCCTTGGTTGATCCGTCGCAGCTTCGCCATGGCCAGATCGTTCACCGCGAGCTGTTCTTGCGCCTGAACAATTCGAGGAGCGGAGCGGAGCAGAGCGGGGCGGGGCGATGAGTTAGAATAGATAGGAAAGATAGAATGAATAGGCATGCGTCGTCAGGGTTAGGTTGCGGTGGCACGTCGCCGTGCTGCGTTCATTATTGATTCTCACCTCCTCCTCCGCCAACAGGTGAGTCTGGGCCATGGCGTATTCTGATATTTCCAAGTCTCCGGAGTTCAAGCTTGGCGTGCCCGCCTCGCTGTCGGGGGTAGGCGGAGGCAGCGAGTGGAGGAGGGACGGAGTCATCGGAGTTGAGGGAGGCGAAGGCATCACGGAGGGGTAGGGTATCGAAGAAGGGTTTGGGTGAAATGTAAGTGTTAGGCGCTTCCCGGGTTTGATTTTATGATATTCTTCCAACGAGTATGCACGAGGTTATACGTAGGGGGGAGTAGAAATACTGCACGAGGGCGTAAATTGAAGATGGGGCAAATGAGAAGTGAACTGTTACAAAGCAAAACTCTGGCTAAAGGAAAAGCCCATCATCGCGTCGCAATCTCAATTTCCTAACCATTGGGAGAATTAATATATTGGTGGTTGGATTTAAAAAAAGAGTTTAATCCACTCCGCAGGCTCTACTAAGCAGCTCCTGTCACGCATTTGGTGGAGCGAAGAGGACTCGTGGCACACACAAAACTAGCTGAGCTGCTACCTCACTAATGACTTTCGAGGCCGGCAATCACGTCGACCTCTACCTCATGGCTGTGGCGCTGTCTCGATCGCAATCGGGTCCGTCGAAGTCGAATCCCTCTGCTACTTACCGAACGGTCCTGTACGGCCCCAACCCGTCAAAGGTGAAGAAGCCCAAGAGCAACAAGGGAATGACCATCGAAGGGCCTCCCAAGGCAAACGAAAGCAACGACATAACGCAGACCGACGGGGAACTGTGGATGGAGGACGCCATGACGCAGAGCGAAATTGACGGGAGGAGGGAGAAGATAGATTCCTTGCTGAGGTGAGAAAAGTGATGAGCTTGTTGGTTGTGCTTTCGCACGAAATGAGTCACTTCTATTTCTACGCAATTCTAACTCGGCGCTTCGCTTGTGTCCTCGGCCTCCTCGTTGTCCTCGGCTCATCTTCCACTAATTGCATTGCAGGAGCAACCCAACGCCGAAGGCTCATGAGGCAGTCAGCAAAAAGTTTGAGGTCAACGCCGGGAAGCACTGGGATGAGTTCTACAAGAGGAACGGAGATAGGTTTTTCAAGGACAGGCATTACTTAGAGGCGTCCTATCCGGCCCTCTCCACTCCCAACTTTGTGTTTATCGAGTGCGGCTGCGGAGTAGGCAATGCCCTGCTGCCATTGTTGGAGAGCAATTCAAGCATTACTGTAATAGGCGGAGACTTTAGTAAGACTGCGGTAGAGACTGTGAAGCGGGACGAGAGGTAAGTGGGGTGTTGAAAGTGATGTCAGAGTACTGTAAATAACTTCTTCTTTGCGACTCGCTTGCTTCGCTCTTCGAATTCATCATTCTCATCATTCTCGTCATTTGCATTGTTCAGGTTCATTGCTGCTCAAACTGAAAACGTAGAGGGGGGAAGAATGGGGAGGGCGTTCTCAGAAGTGTGGGATATTACCGAGTCGCCGTACCCGGGGACTTACAAACCCAAGGTGGGAAGGGAGGAGGTTCCCTTCGGGGCGGGGTTCGCGGATGCCGCCATGCTGCTCTTTTGCCTTTCAGCGATCCCCCCCGCCAAGTTCGACAAGAGCGTAAGTCACGTGCGACACTGCATAAAGGACGGCGGACTTCTCTTTTTCAGGGACTACGGCAGGCTCGACGACTCCCAAATGCACCTACTGCCTAGCTGCCTGAAGGACACGGGGAGGGTTCTGTCCCCAGACACATACGTAAAGCAGGACGGAACCATCTGCCACTACTTCGACAAAGAAGAAGTCAGGGATGTCTTCGAAAGTAATGGCTTTGAGGTCGTAGAGCTCGAGTGGGTCCGGCGACAGTACATGAACCGCGGCGAGGGCAAGGCGAGGAGGCGCATATGGTTGCACGGAGTTTTCAAGAAGAAGATGGAGGGGGTTGTAGAGGGGGAGGAGGTGGGAAGGGCTGAGGGCGAAGCGGTAGAAGGAAATGGAGCGACAAACGAAAAGGAGAAGGAGAAGGGTAAGAAGGCGGCAGGAAGCAGGAAGTCGTGCAACGTTAGCTGAGGAATGAAGGGAGGCGAAGTTCGAGGCACCAGAAAGCAAAATATGGTATAATGATAGAATGGATAGCGCATTTGTTTTGTTAACTCCAGCTATCTTTTTCATCCACAATAAGTCGAGCGTAGCGACGGAGAAACAAACTAAAAAGAGAAAAAAAAATTGGAGAGAAATTAGTCTCAAGACTGAGGCATTTTTGTGGTCAATTTTGTTCATATTATTCATACTAAGACCTTTGAACGAACTTTTATATCTTTGAACTTCTCATGAAAAGCCCATGGGGCTGTTTTAATAAAATTCTAAAATGTCATTAATTTTGTCATATTCTTCACTTTGAGAGCACTAAGAAAAATAGTATACCATTTAAAATGTCAAAAAAGATTTTTGAAAATGGTTAACAGAAAAAGATCGAAGTTAGATCCAATTTGACCAAAATATGTTCTCATACCTTTTTAAATGTCCACAGTATTATTGATATGGAATATATTAGTCTATAAACCATTATCAAGAAAATGGCTAAACTGAAATTGCTAGAAAATCACGTTGCAGCGTAGCCTTGCAAAATTTCTTATCGCTATACACTACTTTTATCACCAACAAGCGGACACATCAAATATAGATCCAATCAAGGTTTATTCGTTGAAAACCAGAACATCCAAAATTTCCTCACTTGTCGAATCCGAACTTTCCTATTCTGCCTGCATAATCTACAACAGCGGACGCCACGATGTCTGAAACCTTGCCCACACTCGAAGAACAAGTTCTTATCCTTACTTGACAATTCCAGGCGCAAGCCCGCGCTACTGAAAAGCTGACAAGGGACTTGGAGCAGGTCAAGGCCGACGCAAATGAAGAGAAGAAGGCAGCAGCAGAATCAAAAAAGGCTCTCGAGGCGAGGGTTGAGGAGTTGGATCTTAAGATCGAGGAGCAGGGACAGACGATTATGCAGCAGGGGCAAACGATCGAGGAGCAGGGGCAAACGATCGGGGCTCAGGGAGAAAAGATTGCGCTGCTTGAGGGGGAAGTGAGGGGCCTTAAAGAGACGACGAGGATGTCGAGCTCGATAATTGCCGCAAGACCGTCTGAGGCTGTTCAGACGGGGAAGTTGGTGAGGAGGTGGAGGGTAGTCTTTGTTGTGGGGGCGCCGGTGCCGCATGCATTTGCTTTGAGTTCGCTTAAAGACAGGGATATGAGGTTGGTAGCTGCGGCGAAGATGTTTGAGATGTTTGGTGGGGTTTGCTCAATTGCGGCCGCTGCAGGAAATCCAAGGAACTTCGGGAGCAGGAAAGAGAAGCTGTTTATTGGACTCTGTTCGTTGTTGCCAGCAGCTCATCGCGCCGTTGTAGGATATGCCCTAGGGTCGATGCGTCCTTTGATATGGGCATGTGTTAGTGTGTTGATATTACCACCCAGTTACATTGGCGGAGCTAAACTCTACTCGAATCTCTCCGATCGCAAGCTCGGAGCAGCAATTACCACGCTCTTCAAGTCGCTTCCTGGCGTCCTCCTTCCGATGCTCTACATCAGCGGCGAGGCATTCCGCTGCATCATGGACTCTACCCCTGATACCAAAATCGACCGCCAGGGGTTTATTGAGCGCTGTGGAAACCCTTCTCATCCTACCTGGTGGGTATCAGCTTTCCTAGGCGGAAGTTGGACTTTGACCTACATCATCCCTCCCCTGCTGCCCAGGAGAACTATGACTTGGAGCAATGTGATGAAGCTCGACATGGGCAGGATCGAAGGGCTGCAGTTCACCCTCTTTTCTACATTGTCAATTGAGGCGGCTGGTCGTATACGCTCTCACAGACAAGGAAGGCACAAAACTTGGCTATTTCCTATAAGGGTTGATAAACGCCATGCTCCTGAACGCAGCCCTACTCAGCCTCATCGTGGCCTATGAGTACGTCATAAAACCCGCCATCTTCCGACCCTCAACCCGCTCCCACACCTCGTTCTCCGTAGAAAGCCAAGACGCATTTCACTTACCGCACGAAAACAGCAACAACACCATCAACGCACTTTAAGAAAGACAACAAATTACGTTTTCAAACTTCAATTGCTTGTATCATCATCATTTAATGCCATTTGTGCAGCAGTGCCAAGCTCTGAGAGGATTTCATCTGTAGTCACCTCCTTAATATCTCCCGATTCAAGCCCCTCCAAGGTAACCCCTCCAATTCGAACCCTCACTAGGCGCAGAGTTGGAAATCCTACGGCAGCGGTCATCCTCCGCACTTGCCTGTTCTTCCCCTCCTTGATCGTCACCGCTACCCAGCTAGTAGGTCCGTGTCGGCTGTCCCTTATTTTCCTCCGTCTGCTTGTTGTCAAATGCGAGGGCTCCTCCTCAATCCGCCAAGCCTCACACTGCCCCGTCACGTACTGCTTCTCCCCCTCTCCGATAGCGACACCGCCGCTCAATTTCTCAATCGCTTCGTCTGTTATATTGCCATCGACTTCAACCCAGTACTGCCACGAGAGAAGCGAGACGCATGGAAGTTAGCCGAGGAACGGTCGTAGAGCTGGCAGAAACATTGTTTCTCACCTCCTTCGATATCTTCTTCCTCTCTTCGCCCAAACCATATGTCACGGCTCGAGACATTTTTCCGCAGGTCGTCAGCAGAATTAAGCCCTCTGACATCTCATCGAGCCTTCCACATGCCATGAGCTTTGCGCAATCCAATCGGTGAACGCTTGGCAACGCGGGCAACATCTTTTGATGGCGTTTCAGCTTGCCATTGTTGACAAATTGCGAAAGGATGCCGTCTGGCTTGTACAACGCAAAGTGGACGGAAATGGGAACGCTAGTAGACAACAGCGGAAGGAGCAGGCTGGAAGTAAGCCTCATGGATCCCGTCACCGGGCCGTGGATAGCACACTAGTTCAGTTTTCATTCCCTCAAAATCAGACAAACTCCTTCAAAAAGAAACAATGCCAGAATCACACAAGGCGGAGAAGAGGCGCATCCAGAAGGCCAACAGGGCCGCCGGTATCGGGTAAGTGGCCGATATCCGAATCTGAATGCCTCTGTCGTGCGGTGTCCCTCCATGATCCTCAAATCGCTGAATCTAATGGCCTCGAGGATGCCTCCACCTCTCTCCCAATGCCCTTCCTCACGAACCACGAGAAAGAACCTGACAACCCCTTCCGCTAACACTTCTACTACGCCAACCTCCGTTTCCCGCACAGCGATGAACAAGGCCGCATCGTCCGCGTCAAGGCCGCAGCAGTAATGAGCAAGTGCACCATTTGCGCCGTGGAGTTGAAAGTGACGAAGACCTGCACTGAGATCAAGCAGCACGCCGAGAACAAGCACGGCAAGACCATCGAGGAGGTCTTCCCCGACGCTATGCCCGCCGCCGAAGAGATGAACGCTGCCCGTGCTACCCCCGCTGCTGCCCCGGGTCCCACCAAGAAGGAGAAGAAGAAGGTGAGAGCATCGCAGCCCTCGTTTGTTTTTTGTATTTGGGTTTTGCGATTCACGTATATGCGTAGTTCTTTCACGCCACTTTATTCTGACTCATCGCTTCGCTACTCCTTTCTTGCTCCTCTGCCTGTCTTAGGCTGCTGCCGGCGGCCTAGACGACCTCCTCTCAGCAGGCCTTTCAGCAGCGCCGGGGAAGAAAAAGGGGGGAAAGAAATAGATAAATGATCCCCACACCCCCCCCAAACATGTGCCATTTTGTAAATTAAAAATTAAAATTCACGATCCAAAAAGTCTTTTAACTTTATTACTGTAGTGAAGCAAACGAATTTAAGCGATTAAGCGTCGCCGAGAGCTCCGACGGTGACTCCGGCCAGGACACTGAGGGCGGCGAGGACCTTGAAGATGGCATCGAAGCCGAGCGATCCCATGAGCTGCTTGTTGATGGCGCTTCCTCCGATGGCGGCGGTTGCAAAGGCGGAGAAGAGGACGGCGAAGACCTTGGGTCCCATGTCCGCCCCGAAGAGCTTTCCGCAGGCTGCGATGAGTGTTAGAAATTATGCAAGAATGAGGGTACGATTTCGGGTACGATTTCGAGATCGATTTCGCGTTCACTCACCTCCAGGGGCCATGGCAAAGTTTCCGCCCAGGCAGAGGAAGAGGACCATGGTGGTGCCGGTGAACAGCGTGCGGTTTCCAACGGTGTACTTATAGAGCATCATGGCAACAGCCTGCGAGGAGCGAAGCGATTAGTTAGAAAAAATAAACACTCCTCGCCCTCATAACCTTCCTTCCTTCTTCTTCTTCTTCTTCTTCTTCTCACCTGCATAGCAGTGAGGAAGGTGAAGAGGGTGCGGAAACCGAGCTTGTCCTGAAGGATTCCCCAGCCGGTCCTGCCCACGCCGTTGGCGACGCTGCCAAGGCCTCCGACCATGGCGAGGTAGGCGTCAGATTTGAGGGCGGGGAACTGGTTGCCGAACATCTTGTATACGGAGACGGTGTTGAGGCCGGCAGTGGCGGAGAGCATGATGCACGACCAGAGGAGGACGAACTGCTTAGAGAAGACGGCCTCCTTCAGGCTGGAGTACTTTGAGGCTCCGGCGGCCTTGCCGGAGCTGGCCTGGACGGCGGGGAGGCCAGCAGTCTTGAGGAGCAGCGCGCCGACGACCTGCATGGAGGCGTAGATGAGGGCGAGGCGGCGGAGCATGCCCGGGAAGTTGTCGTAGACGGCGGAGGGGAACAGCTTCGTCTCGGGGTCGAGGGCGAGTTTGTCGGGGTTCGCCAAAGCGGAGCCGACCATGTTGAAGAGGAAGCCTCCGGATCCGAATCCTCCGAGGATGCAGCCGCTGACGAGCCCGCGCCTGGCGGGGAAGTGCTTCCAGCCGGCGACGATGGGGGCGGTGTAGGCGAGGCCGACTGTGAGGAGAGAAGAGCGTAGCGACGAGTTAGAATCACAAACGCCAACATGTTCACACGACAGCCCAAAATGATCTCCCTTCACTCACCTCCGAATCCGAACATCACGGCATAAGTCACCATGAAGGACGCGAGAGTGGTGGCGAAGGAGGAGAGGTACACACCGCCTGCCATGAGGAGACTGCCAAAGAGCATGCTCAGGGGCAGCCCAAGCCTGGCCTGGAAGAAAGAGCTCATTGGCATGCCGATGCACATGAAGACCATGCCGAGCGGGATGACGTAGAGGGAGTCGGGAGTGCCGGAGCCTGAGAGGCCAGCGAAGTACTTCATGGAGGGGGGAAGGTAAGACTGGAAGTTGCCCCAGCAGTAGAGGGTTCCGAGGGTCAAGTGCGTGAGGAAGCCGCCGAGGATCGCGAGAGGAGCGACGGACAAGCTGAGCAACGTTTGGGAAGGGGGTTAGAGTTATGTTCTACTTAGATTGAGGAGGCAGGATACATGACAAAAACAAAGATCAGTGTTTTTGCGTTGGGAAAGAATGCGAACGCGGCCTTCAATTTCCGAGGGAATCACAACGACAAGCTTAATTCTTACCCGCTAGCCGCAGATCCGCCGCGGGTGGCCACTCCGGCCTCGGCATCAGCGCTGGAGACAGCCTGAGTGTTCGACAGCGCTGGCGCCAACGCAGTCTGCTGCTTGGAGTTGATTGGGCGCAAGTAAGGCTTTGGAGCGATTGCAGTGGCGGGAGAAATAAAAGCTGACGCAAGGGCCAGGAATATGGAGAGTCTCATGACGAGCGTGGTGGTGGAGTGGGAGTGGGAGGGAGGGGGGGGTGAAAAGCAGGAAAAACCTGAAAAAGTGAAATTGAGGACATTTTACATACATAACGACATTTTGTGAGTTGACGGAGTAGCTCTACCACCTACCAGTGGCTGTATATTTACAAGAATTCAATAATCTTAACCCCTGCCGGCCGCATCCTTGAACATTTCAGCCCGAAAGAGAGGGAATTCGAACACTGCAACGAGCCACGACTATGAGGACCTCTTCTCTGTCTTTAGCGGGAATTCTGCTCGTTGGCCTTTTGGTCATCGGATCAAGGTGAGTGTGCGGTGGCTTTGATGCGGTCAAGATGTTTCTAACCCTCTATTTTCTGCTGTAATCGTGCGTCCTTCATCATATTTGCATCGCCTTGACAGTTTACAAGGAGGTGAGTCTTGAGAGCGTGACTTGGGCGCCTCACACCGCACGCATACCGCCCCCCCCACTCACACTACTCACAATTTCCAACTTACACATCGTTGTGAGCAGCCCTCTCTCGCGCCCCTGCTTCGTCGACTGGCACATTCAGACGCTCCCAAATAGTTCGCAAGCGCCGCATCCCGATACCCTTCGTGCCCAGGAAGCTCTTCTACCCTCACCCCGTCACCGGCGAGCTGGTCGTGTTGGACGAGTACATCCAAGCGTTGGAGGATAAGGTGAGCTGGAAAATGTTTGCGAGGAGCGAAGCGACGAGCTGGGAATGCGTCAAGTCAAGGGTTAACCCTGTCTGTGGAACTCGTCGCTTTGTTTTTCTCTGGAAATGCGTCAGTCAGAGTAGCAAACACCGTACGCATTTCTTTCACCTAACCGCTACACATTTCTTACTCGTCGCTTCGCTCCTTGATGCTTAGCTCGCTGAGAGCCAGACGCAGATCAGCGCCCTGTCGTCCAAGCTGATGTACTTCCGCGGCAAGTTCAAGGTCTTCACCAGGAACACGAACACCGCCGCTCAGACCAAGGCGAAGCAGTATTTGGATAAGATCAGCAAGTGTGAGAGGATGATCGAGGAACTCAACAGTAGGCTGAAGACGAGCGAGCAGGTGAGAAGGACCGGGGCGAGGGAGCGAAGGTACGGGAAATACCATAACTAAACCCTAACGCTCACTGTTGCAGGACAAAGAGAGGGAAACGAAGGAAACCGAAGAACTCAGGACCATGATATCCAAGAATGAGGAGCTGGTGAAGGAGATAAAGGCGAAGGTCATGGAGGTGTACAAGGAGGAGCTGCAGCAAGTTCGCGACGAGATGGCAGGTGAGGGATGGAGGTAGTAGGGTTACGCATGAAATACTTTGTCCTTAACACAAACACTTTTCTTTTCTCTACAGGTCTCGTCGACAAGAAGGTCTCCGAAGAGCGCTTGAAATTCCAGAAGGACATGGAAAAACTCCGCAAGCAGAAGGACTCAGAAATAGCCTCCATCCTCGCTGAGAAGGACGCGGTCATATCGAAGGAGAGGTCGAAGGTCGTCAAGGTTCTCACGGCATTGCAGGAGGCGGAGGTCAAGAAGCAGGAGGTTGAAGGTCAGTCAAATCGAACGAAATTTCAAGTGTATTATTATATTATTAGGTGCTAGTTTCTAACTCGTTAACATCGATCGTTCATTTTCGTGCTACGCAGCCATCAGAAGAAAATCCCCTCGGAAAAAAGAAAACACCGTCAAAGCAGGCCGAAGCAACGAGGTCAAAAAGAGGAGAGTCGTCAACAAGAGCTTCTCCCTGATCTGATCTCTGATCTAAAGCTAACTAATTAATATTCGAGAAATGCTATTTTTGTTCGTTGTAAATGTGTTGTTTTGATGTTTGATATTCAAATTAAATGAAGAGGAGACCCCTTCATTGTCCCCTTCATTGTCCCCTTCACCTAACCTAATCGAAATCCATACTAAACCCCCCCTCCAAACTATTGTCCCTCCCCTCATACTCGTCTGCCTCAGAGTAAGTCTGCCAAGGAGCGAAGCGACGAGTTAGTCTTAAAACCTGTTGTAGTAGTTGGCGTGAACGAAAGCCTCCCTCACCTCCTCCTCCCCCCTAAGTATTCTATGATCATCGTGTTCCAGAGTGTTCTTAATTTCGTTGAAATAGCTATCCCCGCTCTTCGCCATACAAGTAAAGAAAAGTATCTTCTTCTCTACCTTATTCCACATGAAATAATTGAAAGACCACAACACACCGTCAGACGAAAACGGATCGCCCTCGACTTCAGGGATGTAAGAGTACACCTCGCAGTCTTGTAGGGGAATTATCTCGCCAGCGGATAACCAGAGGGAACTTAATATTGAATCGATGTTGACGTTTGAGTTGTCGTAGTAGTTATTTATGGTGACGTCGTTTGTGGGGGAGGTGGAGGCGAATGATGCGCGGAGTTGGTTGTTTATGTAGACGATTGTTTCGGCGCAGGTTTTCTGTTCTCCTTGTTTGAAGGATTGAGGGCGGAGGGAGTCGAAGTTGTAGTCGGAGAAGGTCGCGTTTAGGGTGAGGATTAGGTCGGTGTGGAGGCGACGGACGGAAGGGTCGGAGAGGTCGCCGAGAGACGTCATCGTCACGGAACGCTTCACAGGGAGGGGCTTGGAGGCATTTGTGGGGGGGGGCTTGGAGGCGAGGGCGTTGGGGGAGGTCGAGGTTGTGGCGTCGTTCTCGTAGTCGTTGGATTTGGAACGCTTGCGTTGGGTGGAGGTTATGTAGTCGGACTCAGAGGAGACGGAGGAGGAGCGCTAAGGCGAGGAGAGAGAAGGGTTAGGGTAATTATATTATTATTCGTGCGCAAGGTTTAAGGGTTTTATATATCTCTCACCTTGCGCTGTTTTATTTGCTCGTGGATTTTATCGTCATTCAGTTCGGTTAGATGCTGCGCATGTTTGGAATATTTGTGTTGTTGTGTTGTTGTGTCGTTGTGTCAGCTCTCACTTCTCGTTCCTCGCTCCTTTTCGCTGCCCTCCTCTCACCTTGCACTCTTCGTCTTGTCTTGCGTTTAGTTTTCCCGCGACCTTCTTCTCATCGTTCGTCCGCTTGCAAGAGAAAATATCGAGAGTGCACGAAAGTATCCGGTCTCCTAAGGGAGCGGTGGGCAGGGGGTGGGGAGGGCAGAGGGTAAGGGGGATTAAAGTGGGAAAGAGAGAGGTTAGAATTGTGTTATTTTTTCAATTTAGAGGACGATTTCAGGGTTTATATTTAATCAAGGCGATAATAATATAAAAACAGTGCGTTCGATAACTATCAAACTTATTTTATCCGCCCCAAAAAAGAAAACAAGGCCTTGACAGTCCCCAATTCTGGTCGACCCTCGCCAAATTTCAATTTTCCCCCAACCAACATCCTCAGCCGATCGAAGGGGCTTACGAACCTATTGTGACGTCCTGGAGCTTGCTCGCGTACTCGGATAACGCAGGCGAGGTTATCAATTTCATTTCTTTAAGTTGTTCGAGATTTTGAGGGAATCAGGAATCAGGAGATATGAATTTGAAGAATCCTGTTATGGTTCCTTTCCACAAAAAATAGTGGTAGACGATTTTATTATTACTAATCAACGTTTTCGTTTACCCCCCCATATCGGCAGAAGTTCATGTCTACTTAAATTTCTTCACGTAGTAACTTATGAGTCCTGCATTGCCTTCCCACCCCGGTTTCCATTTCGTTCCCTCCACTTTAACGAATCCCTGAAATCGCGTCCCATCTTCCGTGTTAGTAAAAGCAACAAAAAAAACCCCTCATCAATTTCTCCAACTAACCTCCTTCTCATACAATCTCTTCGCCCCTAAATTATCATCATCAACATGCAAATAAATCCCCCCCCACCCTTCCCACTCTTCCTTAGCTACCCTCACAACCTCCCTAACTAAAACCTCCCCTAACCCTTTCCTCCTATACTCCTCCAAAACGAATAAATTACATAAATAAGGTTCAACCTTAACCTCTTCATTCTCCCCTCCAACTCTTTCATTATATTCCTTATTCCAATCTTTCCCTACACCTTTCTGTACCAATTTCCGTTCTATAACATCCACCTGTTGAAGGGTGAAAGGTATTTTACCGTCGACGGGTTGAAGACGTATTTCACATGAACCTATTATCGTTTCGGTTGAATGATCGTAGAGGGATAAAGCGAGGGAGGTTTTTGAATAGTTTAAGGAAGGGTCGGAGGACGTGTAATAGGGACCGTCGGGGTACGAGTTACCGGGGGAAGAGTAGGTGGAACAGAGACGGGATTTTAGACCGAGGAGGATCTCGGTTGAGGAAAAGGTTGAGGTGTAGAAATTCCAGAAGTTTGCTAATGGGGTTAATAGGAGTTGTTCGGTTAAAAGGAGAGATGGGGAAAGGGTTAATGGTTTAGAGAAGGTTAAGACGGTTGAGGAGGTCAGGGATTGGAGGAGGGAGGGAGGGGAGAGGAGGGTTATTGGGATGAGGGTTAGGGAAGGAGGGAGGGGGGGGGAGGAGAGGAGGGAGGAAGGTTTAGGGTTACGGAGGGGCGGAGGGGAAGAGAGGGAATTTAGAGGGCGAAGAGAAGAGAGGAGGATGAGGATGAGGATTAGGGTGATTTGGAGCATAGTATAGTGATAGTGATAGTGATAGTATAGTGATAGTGATAGTATAGTGATAGTATAGTATAGTATAGTATAGTGAGTTGAGTGCGTGTGGTAGTAGTGCGCGGTAGTAGGCGGAGTGGTGCGTCGTAGGGTGTAGATAGATAGATGTACTGACGCTATTTGTTCCGTTGTGTGTGTTGCTGCCTTTAATTGCTTTTATTTGATGAAAGACGCGGTTCTATAATAATTTCAAAAGAATACCGTTTGACAGAAATGTTAAGATTGCTCGATTAGCTTTATTATATTATTTTGGACTGCTGTAGAGCAATTTGGGGGCAATAGCAGGGTTTGCTGTCGCACTGGGAAAATATTCTGCTGCATAAAGTCCCCAAAGTTGGCTATTAAGATTAATAAAGTCACAATAAAGTACACACCTACCGTCTTTCATTTTTTAATCTCATCGTTCAAAGTCGGTTGCATAAATTGGGGCATTGCTATGGATATATCATCATTCATTGAGAGTCTAAAGGTTCCCCCCGATGCTGATACTTCATTAAATAATAATATCGTACAACAGCAACCATCAACATCATCTATTGATATGCAAGATTATGATGATGAGAGCATCGAGGAGGTCAATGTATTCATATTACAGTTTAAGAGTAATGTTGAACGGTGAGAGGATTAAATAAGCTGCCGCCGACAACGACAACAAAACTAACCACATTACATTACATTAATCCTTTCGTAAAATTCCATTATTAAAAAACAGCCTACAAGTAACCTCACCAACATCGAAAAAACGCCTCCACCCGACCTCCTCCCAACCTCCACCCTCCCCTCTCTCTCCCTCTGAGTTAAAAAGCTGCGTCCCTCCATCCTTCCTCCGTCTCCTAAAATTCTTCCCCCACAAATTCCTCCGCATAAAATCAACCCTCCTACGTCCCTTCCCCCCCTCCCATCCTTCCCCCCTCCCATCAATCGTAGAAGTAGGCGCCGAATGGAGGTTAAAGTTTATTAAATGTTTGAAAGATATTAACATTGTATCAGGTGATTTCGTTATACCTACCGAAGAATATATAGGAGACGATCTGCAGAGCGTTTTGATGGAATACGGGAGGGGGGTGGTAGAGGGGAAGGAGGTTGAGGGGGTTCCGGGGAAGGTTTATGAGAGGTGGGGGGAGGAGGTTGTGGAGTGTTTGGTAGGGTATTTGAGCGTTAGAGGTGAGAGGAGGAAGGGGAGGGATTTAAAAGAGAGGGATTGAGAGATTAATGGGTTGAACAGTGTTGATATTGCTGTTCTTTTATTTTGTTTCCTGTAAACCAATTCTAACCAGATATTCGTCCCAGAGTCAATAAAGAACCTAACCGCCGTGCACATCTTCATAATTTCCTCATTCGTATCGTCCCTCCCCCCCTCCCCCCGTTCCTCTGTGATAAACCTCTCCCTGTCACGTTTGAACGTAAACGCTAAAGATAATATCGACTTGATTGAACCTATTAGTAAAGTCCTGAGTGTGTGTAGAGAGAAAGGGTGGGAGGGGCAGATGGAGGGGATTGGAAAAGTTGTCGAGATGGCCGTGGAGGTTATTAGAGGGGGGATGACGTTATGATGTTTGTTATTTTTTAAGGGGGAGTGAAGGATAAGACCGCAAGACTGAAAATAGGATGACGCTTTGATGCAAATTAGTGTAATCTTATCTTTATGTTATGTCTCTACTGCTCACCATATGGTATCTCCAGCACTGCCCTTAACTGTTAGGGTTATGGTTATGGGTTAGGGTTAGGGTTAGGGTTAGGGTTAGGGTTAGGGTTAGGGTTAGGGTTAGGGTTAGG
>BRXY01000393.1:39165-72444 GCA_030267945.1 Triparma strigata | reverse complement strand
CCCTAACCCTAACCCTAACCCTAACCCTAACCCTAACCCTAACCCTAACCCTAACCCTAACCCTAACCCAAAAGATACATCCTGAAGTTATATTTTGAATAAAAAAGGTCGTATTAGTATTTTCACCTAACTGACGAGAATCACATGCTTTGGGGACTTGGTGTACTTTCTCTCTCCCTGCCCCCCCCTTAAACATCAAAGCTTGCTGTTTGTTGGTTCTCCATAACAAGAAGCTCTTCATCTAAATGTTCCTCTCTCTCTTCGAGCCCCTCCGGTGCGACCTTAGAAATCTTAGAAATCCGGTTGGTTCTCCTGCTCTCGGTTACTTTTGCTGTAGAGCTTTTCTCTTTATCAATCATCTTCTTTGGAATCATTTCCCTTGGCACGTTCGATATCCACTGATCTGTGAACCAGTCTGGTTTCTCTCCCTCCCATGTTGTCCAGTTCTCCTTCACCCATGCTTCCACCTCGTCTCCGATGAAAAGTTTCCACTGGTCCTCGTTGCAGCCAATTAAATAAGACTTCTCGAAATCATCTTCGCCATCGGTAAAAGCGCTCCTTGTCAAATGTGCGCCAGTCTCCATGCTGAAAAAGGTGTGGCGGTACTATGAAGTTGTTAGAAGAAGATGAATGTAAGTCAGAGACAGGCATTTTTTGTTAATGTTCCTTTGGCACTTCTCACCTCTTTGTTCATGAGCAACAGGAACAATGAAAGAAAAGATAACAAACTGAAGCCTAAAACCATAATGTAGCTCGTGAAAAGCTCCAATGTAGCTTCACTGAAGATTCCCTTTGGTAAATCTGAAGCGATCACTGCCACCAGTCCGAGAAGCGGTAGAAACATGTTTATAGACCAGAACAACCCTCCGAGCTTAGCAATGGTTAGAATGATTCAATTACAGTGCGAATATTAATTAACCCTAAACCTTACCTCATAGGGATGGCGAAAGTGTACAATGGCCGCAAAATCTACTATCAATTTTATTATAATTCGAATGATTCCTGACAATAAGACCCCTGTAACGCCATAAACTGGAAGCCAGTACGTGAAATCTTTGACGAGCATTGCGAGTTGTAAAGATTGGTGTCCCAGTCCAGAGTTAGAGTTAGTAAAAATTTGCAAGAAAGAAATGATGCATTTCCAGCTCTTAGTTTTGGCCTCACCTCTTCTCGCCAACTTGTACAACAAATAAAACGCTACGTCGCCCAACAAGTAGTGAAGTGGATACCCTGAACCGCACTTTCCCAAGACTATCACAAGACTTGCCTTGATTAAAATTTGAGTGGCCGATAAAAGTGTCAACGCTACGAAAAGCACCGCTCGCTTCTTGCTGTTATCTGGCGCATATCCATAAAACTCAGGGTTGAACGCTCGCTTCTTCGGGTCAGTGTCAAAGTCATAGCTGATTGTGGCGCTGATAAATCCTGTCGTCAAGATAGAAACTCCTAGAGACATGTAAGCGGCCGTTGTAACCTCGCCTCCGCCGTTGATTGCGCTGATGATAGCACTTAACTGAATTATGACACCCGGAAGACTTTCAGCAAACGTCTCGACGCATTTTGTGAAGGTCATTTCCGTCATGGGGTCAATTTCAGTATTTTTTTCCTTTTCTGCGCCCATGGCAACTCTATAAGCATCGGCGGCCGCCTTCATTCCCGTCAATACAACTAGAATTTCTCTCGTCTGTCTTCTCAGCTCTGTCTTTCGGTACTGGATTAACACCCACAAAACCTGCAGACCCATGGACATGGTCAAGCTGGCAAACGTTGCGTTCCTAAAGACGAGCATCTGCGGCGAGTGAAGAAAGCGCGACGAACGGTGTTCATAAGTTTTGGATTGAGTACAAATAGAATGGATCACTTGGATCCTAGCTCGCCGCTTCACTCTTCGGGTGCTCGAGTTTTGGCTTTATCCTCGCTGTCCCTTCTTTTCTTCCACCCAGCCTCTTACCTCCTTCCCGCCGTTCCAAAATTGCTTCAACACGAACAAGTCCGAAGCCAAATCAGTCACACTAAGCACCGCTCCGACGATGACGCGGAACATCAATCCCCACGCTGCAGTTTTCACGATGCCCTGACCAAGAACCACGACCATCGGTTCGAACCAGACTTGTTTTTCCATCAATTCTTTCACAGCCCGGTTCTGAATCCGCCATTGGTCCACTCCAGACTCTGCGAGTTGCTCAGTCATCAGCGAGGGCACCAAGTTATTTCCGATCTGGATCGCCTCTTTATCGCTCACGCAAACGAGCTTCGATCCCACAGGTCTATTTCTGCTCAAATTGGCTTTGAGGGCGGCGCTTAGCATCAGCTGGATGCATGAGTACCTCGAACACAGCTCTCGCAGGGCGCTACTCTTCTCAACCACCTCCTTCATCCTTTCAAGCCTCTTCTTTCGAGAGTTAGCCGTCCAGAGTATATCATATGCGAGAACCCTACCGTCTTCGGACGAAAAGGCTTCCAGTGGCACCAGCCTTTGAAAGTAGATGGCAAGGTCTACCGTCTCCTCGAGTCGCCTCTGGAGGAAAGAAAGTCTTGTGCCAAGACTGATCCCAAAGCCAAGCTCGAGCTCGCAGGCGAACTCCAGTTTTGTTCGCCCCCCACCCAGGTCTTTTAGCCGAATTCCCACATTCTCCTTAGCCTCGATAGATCCATCACTTCCATGACTTATAGAATCGCGAACTCTTGATCTTGATGATACCCTACTCACATTCTGCTTAGATTCCGTGCCTTCGGCTTCGGCTTCTATGTGTTGTAGCAGGATGACTAACTCGCCGTCGCTAACCACATGCAGGCTCATCTCGCTCGTAAAGGAGCGGTCGCGATGAACACCGACATGGCTGCTCTCAACATGTTGGCGTCGCCTGACGGTCTGCTTGAAGATTTCAACATCCAAGTCTCGAACTGGTTCTTCGTGATGTTGGCGTTGTTGTTGCAGACCATAGCGGGGCCGGTCACCAACTTCCTTCTCAAATGATCGTTCCACGTCTCTGCTTATCTCCATATTGGCGCGACTGCCGAAGTCCCAAATGAAGGCAGCGATATCATGAAGCCCTCCACGAATTTGCAGGCTGTTCGAGCCCCAAGTTTTGGCTGAGACGAGCTCCGAAAGCAATTTGCAGTCGACCTTTCCGAAGCTGCGAGGATGTGTTGTCGGCCTAAAGTTAGAAATGATGGTGGTCAGCTCATCGCCTCGCTCCTCGCTCCTCGGACGTTCTCACCTCCTTGAAGGTCGCTGCCACCCTGTCCTCTCCCTGTACAATGCCTCAAACTTTGCCAAGGCTTCTGCGCCCCCTGACTCCCCCTTCTCCTTTATCTTTTGCGCGATCACAGCTCTATTACTAGCGTCAACCTCCACGCTCTTTTCGAATTTCTTCCGCATGGTGGATAATGCCGCCAAAGTAGACGTGATCTTGAAGTTGGCGATGAACACTGGGATGAGACCTTTTAGGTCAGCCTGGAGGCTATACGTCACTCTAGTCTGTGGGATGCCCTTGACCTCGTGAAGGCGCTCGTACTTCCAAAAGGCATTCGAGCTAGCTCGTGCGTACTTCTTCCCGGCGCCTGGGGGGAAATTTTCGTCCTCGGCGTCCTCGTAGCAACAAATCATGGAATTCTCATCCACTTTCTTCCATACCCTCGCGCAAAGCCACTCCCTTGCAGCAAGTGATGCAACGCCAAGATCGTACGCTACGTAATATAGAGAGCTATGCTCCGTTAACTCGACAACTTTGCGGTCGAGCCCACCCCACTCGTGGTGGTCTTTCATGGCTTCCCGTGACATCTTCATGAGTTCCCAAGCGGCACAGTCCTCAAGTGAAGCGTCAACGACTGTGACTGCTCGCCCGACGCCAGCAGAGCTTCCCTTCTCAAAGACACTCTCCATCCTAACGAAGACATCAGGAGACTTGAAAATTGGTGTTAAGTTAGAATATGTTTCGAGGGAATCGACTTGTGACTCAGAGCAAATGGAATCAACGCATTCCCAACTCGTTGCTTCGCTCCTCGTTGTGACTCACCTTGAGTTTTGTCCATTTGCCCTCCTCCAAGGACCCATCGAACTTCTGACTGACGCGCTGGAGCATGGCATTTTCCTCCTCGCTGTAAACCTGCTCGTTCCCGCGCTCCACTATCAACGCTGAAAGCTGCGATGAACGTAGCGAGTCGTTTGGAAGGTTGCGTTGTCGGCGTTAGAAACAGCGGCGGAGTTGACAGCAGCAATTTTAGGTACGGATGCCCCTCACCTCCCCCCTATCCGCAGCGTCAATCCTATTGTCCTGCCTGAAATAGTCGAACGCCTCATGGACAACGCCCAGATATGTGGTCATTTTTTTATCGGCAACCCATGTCGGAATGCTGCCACCCACATCAATTTTCTGGACGAGGGTCACTCGACACTGTGGGATCCTGTTAGGAAACGAAAACTTAAAAATGGCTCTTGCACGGCCTCACCTGCTTTGCTCCGCCTCGAAGTGGGAGATCCTCTATGGCGTAAAATCCTTTTATATGGCCTTGTGTTTTCTTCCGAAATGTGACGCCGTAATCAACTTTATCGTCAATTGACTCAAATACGACCGTCGCCTTCCCTTCTTCGGCTCTCCAAATTTGGCGGAATACGAATTCTCGGTTGTCCAGGAAGGACGGCAACTTCTTGACCGTCGCGAAAGACCCCTCATTCTCCCTCCGAAGCTTTCTCATCTCGATTCTTGCAGGATTGTTGAACTCTTTGCTAATGCGAACCCTCGTGTTGCTGAGGAAATCCATCACCCAAGCCGCGAACTCCTCCGCCGAGCAGTCGACGACTCCCACCGCCTTCCCCGTCCCGACGCTCCTCTCCCCGTACTTGGACGGAAAGTATTTCATCTTCATCTCAACCTCCTGGCTGGGCGACTCCAGATTCTTCCAACCTTTCTCACTCGGCTCACCCCCCTGCGACGAGCAAAGCGATTGAAGCGAGTAGCACGGAATGTTGTATTGTTGCCGTTAAAAATGGCGGTGGAGTCAACAGCGCAACGTCGACATCGAGTCGAGGAGCGAAGCGACTGAGAACCCCCAAAGCCGCTTGCGGCGTACCGAACGAAGTACAAAAATTTTGTCGATGAGCGCGCTCGACCCTGCAAACGCGTCTCATCAGCTCTTCGCTTCGCCCCTCACACGTCTCATAAACGTGCCTTCTTAGTTCGACGCTTCGCTCCTTTTCATTTTGGCTTCGTCCTCGCTGCACCTCACCTCCCTCAACAGCTCCAAGCACCTCTCAAAAACTCCCGCCTGGTCCGCCATCGGCGGCATCCCCCTCCTACCCTGCATTATCGTGGCAAGAGCTTCTACCCGCTCTCTATCCACCGCCTTCCCGTTTCTTCTAAACATATCCTGCAACTTGTTGGCCCGCGCCAAGCTCTTTGTGGCATACATTACGAGAGCTGCAACGAGTAAAGCAAGCGTTATAAGATTGGGTTAGATGATGCAGCGTATTTTTGGCTTCGTGTGTCCTCGCAGCGTCTCACCTCTCGCTGGCAGAGCGATCTTCATGTCAACCTGCTGCGCCCACGTCCACTCACACGTGTTATCGGTGAGCTCCCTGACGATGTAAACTCCTCTCGTCGTCGCCTTCTGCAACATCTCCGCCCCATCAACTCTGTGGTGCGTCCCCTTGTACTTCTCCAGGGGGCACCAAGCGATGATGTAGGTCCGTCGCCCATCAGCCTCGACCCTCTCCTCAAAAGTAATCCACGACTCAAATAACCTGTCCTTGAAGCCGCCCGGCAGGCTCACAGATCTAGTGTACTGCACGCCTCTTGTCCCGTCCAAGTCCTTGATAACTTTGTGGACAGCTAATTTCTTATTTTCAGCTTTCTTTGCATAGGTGTCAAGCAACCAGAGCTCCGTGAAGAAGTTGACAGGGGCGATGTCTAACTTCGCCACGGCCAGCACCCATACACGGGCTTCGCCCTCGGCACGGTAAAGAAACTTCTCGACCGAGTCGTTGACCGTCCCGGCGATTCTCTTGGCCCGAGAAGCGACGTCCTCGACCAGCTTCATAGATTCCTCAATTATATTTTTCTCGTCCCCTGTCAAGGGAGGAGCGTGCGGTATATTGTTCTCGACGAAATTCTCCTTCTGTCTGGCGTCAGCCAGAATCTCGTTCTGAAAACTGGACCTCAATCTAGATTTTTTGCTGCTGCCACTGGGACCGGAACGGCTCTCATCGCTCTTAGACATCGGGAGAAGGAGAAGGAGTTTGGGGTACTAAGCGTAGGGAGGAAGGAGAGGGTGGGGGGAGGGAAAACTCCCTGGCTGTCAGAAAATATAGGTAGGTCCAATGACGCGGTCAAACAGGGTGACAAGGTTGGGTTTTAGGAGTAGGGCTTCGGCGCTGACACTACTACTGATGAACAAGATATTTTTCACTCGACAGACACGGTCGAAAAAAAGGGTTCAACGGGGGACTTTATGCGGTATGTTGCTACGTCAACGGGTATATATTATGTACCCACAGTAGATCAAAGTCGTTCAAACAGTTTGTCAATTTGTTTGATATCTCTAACATAGAAGCGGGAGCAGGGAGCAGGGAGCAGGGGCAGCAGTCCTCATGGAAGCAGGGACCAGAGCACTAGAAATAAATTCATTTTTCAGAGAACAAAAACTTTTGACCTTCACGTTCCCCGGTCCATAACGCTTTTGATCTGAGTTTAATCTCTCCTTACGACCCCTTCACAAAACCCCGCCGTGCCCTCAGACGGGTTCGCTAATTATTTTTGAGGCGTCAGTAAGGGCAACCTCGACATCAAGCTCCAATAATGCTCCTCTCCCAAACGACATCTGGCGCCGCCTCCCCCACCACCAGTAGCCCCTCCTCCTCTCCGGAGGATAAAAAGTACGGCAGCGAATTCGGGGCTAGACGTACCGTGTCCAGCCCCGTGTTGACGCAGCCCCGAACAGCTGTATCAAAACACAAGGTCTACCCGCTGTCTCTGAAACCAGCTAAATTCATCAGGTTGAAAACTGCGAGAGTGAAGGAGAAGTACATCAATTTGGCGAATGCTGCCCTGGTCGGAGGGGCGTGTCTGTCTATCGCTGACCTCGCGTTTGACCTGATCATGGTTCGAGAATACACACTGGCTGGCAGCTTTGGCTACGCGACAGCGACCATTACAACGATAGCCATAAATATTTTCATGCAGCTATTGTTCGTTTACGTTCAATACCATCGGGCGGGCCTCATGGTCATGCTCAAAGAGGCCGCTCTCGTCGTCACCTTCGCAAAGCCTGGAGTTGACGCCTACCGAGTCATTACAAAGCAGAAACAACGACCCAACACAGTGGTTGATCCTCACAACGAAATGGTTTTGAATCGTTTAATAGAGCTGTTGTTCGAGGTGAGAATTTGAAAAGGGGGGTCTCCACATGATGTCCACTTCCCAACCTAACACTAGTCGCTACGCTCCTCTTCACCATAAGTGCATACCCTCCACCTTCATTCAAGCAATGGCGCTGGTGAAAGAACAGAATTCCACTGTCGCATTGCTGTCCTTCGTCAGCAGCGTCATGACCGTGTCCTTCATAAGCGCTTCCATAAGCATCGAAAAGGACGTGAGCTCGAAGGCTAGGTCCGAATCCCCAAACTTCTACGGCTTCTGTCCCCTCGACAGCCGAAGGCGTACGGTCGGCGTTTGCTTCTGCGTTTTTTTCATATCCTTCTTTCAGCTTACGGCGAAGGTCGCGGCCTGCGCTCTCTGCAGCATCGAGGGCAGCACGGTCCTGCTCACTTACATCTTCATCGAGGTCGGGATAATGTACATCTACAAAGTATCCAGCGGTAACTTCCTTTACTGGTGGTCAATAAAGTCTCTCCGCCTGCGCGTAATATCCTCCCTAATCACCCGCCTCGTCATGAAACTAATAATGGACTTCACGGGCATGATGTTCACCCGCCACCCTCTCGAGATGGGCGGAGGCTTCTACAGCCTCAACCTCGCCTTCACGCCTATAGTTTGCTTGTACTTTGGCTCGAGGTACTTGGAGTATACATTAGACTCGTCGGTTAGAGAGGAGCTTCACGGCGTTTACACTCCATTACAAGTTTACGGCAGCATAGGCAGCATCTTCGTCCTTCAGATGTTCACGTTCATTCTCTTCGTTTTCCTTATAAAGCCAAGCTACAAGAGTACGTTCACGAATTTCCAGTCGGGGAGCGACTTCTGCATAGAGTGCTTCAGGTTCGCCAAGAAAGACGTAGCCAAGTTGAAGATATTCTGTAAACACAAGGCAATGTGGTCTGACCACGAATCAGAACTCCGTCATTGGCTGAACGATAATTTAAAAGGTTGGGTACAAAACAAGCCAGAATGGTTCGACGAACACAAGCAAGCTATAATCCCTGACGACCTCGTCGACGATCCGAAGTTGCTTTTAAATATTCGCGGAAGAGAAGTTAAAACAATACAACAGGTGAGAAACGTGGCTGAGAAGAAAGGGAGTATTTACCATTCGTCTAACAACACAACCTTCATACTCCATCGATTCATACTTACGCAGCGTCGTCGGTCCTCAGTAGGGTTGGTGCAAGTGGAAATGTTTGAATAAGTAAAAACAGATTAAATTTTTGATTTTATACCTCTGAAGATTCATCCTTCACATTATTATTATTATTATTATTATTGTGTTTCTTCGACTTCTTTCGAGGAGACACGTCTAAGTCAGAGTCTGATTCTATATCTTCACCTAACCAACTAAAACACACACCGAACACCCGTGTTCCATCCAGTTAGATATGTTTCAAAAATAACACAAACACACACGGGGTGTGTTATGTTCATCTCTAATCTTTCTCACCTCCTCCTTCTTCTATCCTCTTTAATTAAAATTTTCCTCTGCTCCCTCGCTAAATCTTTCATCTGATTTTTGCTTCTACCGAAGTATTTCGCTACGTCTATTCATTAAGAAATTATAGTGTTTAGATAAAAAACAACGTCACCTATAAATGAATTAAAAACGACGAGCCTTTCTCACCTACTCTCTCCATAAAACTCTCATCTCCTTCCTCATCATCATGTCTATCAACGAAACAATTAAAAATATCCTCAACGTCTAACCTGTCAATCTCTTGAGAATATTTAAATGAATTGTAAGAGGATGTGGTCGGGAAAGGGAAGACGGAGAGTAAGGAGGATAAACGTAATACGCTGAGGGAAGGGGGGGAGGGAAGGGGTGTGAGGAGGGGAGGGATGGAAGAAAAGGTTAGAATATTAATACGAACCTTTCGATTATGTCTAATAATTTCTGTTCAGTCCATTGGTATTTTGAGGTTAGTCTTGGAATTAGTTTTTCCACTGATTTTAGACCTATGGTACGACGTTTGGCGTCCATTTCTGTTCAGGGTGGGTTTTGTTTTTATTGGGTTAGAACATTCTGATACCTGAACGATTGATCATGAAGACTGATAGAGCTCGAATACACATGATCGAACACAGAGAGAGCGTGTACGAGATGCGAGCCTGGAACGTAGCGCGACGAAAGGCTGAGCGCTTCATGCATGATTTGCGAGGGGCAGGTTGCTAATGTATTCATGATGTACAATTTGATGAATTTTGATGTTGTAGTTAACGCACCACGTATATGAATATCAAGTCACTGTAATAGTACGAATTGAAATATTTAATAATCGATATGAAGGCTAATGAAGGCTTAGGAGGAGAATGTGGCTTTTATGCTGGGACTACTTTTGGCAAAAATAGTTCCACATTCTCACCGTAAGCTTTTTATTCACCTTTAATTAGCTCACAGCCCTGCCCTTGCACTTCTCTCTGGCATAACGTAATTTTTTTTTAATAGTCGTTGTAGTATGTCGTGTAATATATCCCATTATGTCCTTTTTGGCTCCGATCGTGTGAACGCCCACAACTCCGTTCACTACAGTCGAGACTACATCAATACTGTACACTCTTTCTAACACTATTCATTCATGCGACACAACATTTTGCTCCAAACTATTGTTTTAGATGAATTACAACACTATACCACCAGCACAAGCTCCAACCCGACAATTCTCAGACTCTCAATCCACCCAACCCGGCCTCCCAACCACCTCCCAGTACCAGTCCCCAATAGGCGGCGCCTTCTCCCACAACCCCGTGGGCAACCCCGTAACAAACGCCGGCCCTGAATTCGATTTGACGGCTGACTTTCCTACTCTAGGTGGTTCAGGTAGCGGGAAGCAGCCAGTGGCGTACGCTCGTATGGCTGCTTTACCTCCTAAACAGAACTTGAACCCGCAGTTCTCGATTCAGAACGAGGAGTTCCCGGCTCTTGGGGGGGGGGGACCGGGGGGGCAGCAGGGGCAAGGTTTGGGGAATGGAGGGCAGGTGTATCAGCAGAGGTCGCAGGGGGGGGGGTTCGGGAACCCGGGGGGGCCACCCAATCAGAGTATAGGTGAGGAAGCCCCACACACCACCCCCCACCCCCGCCCCTCCCCCCTGAACTTAATTCAACAATTCGCGAAAATACCACGCGAAACACACACACACACACAAACACACGACTTAACCTTTCTAACGGTTCATATCATCGTTTCGTTCTCCCAGGCGGCCAGCATCCCAACAACTCTCAACCCTCTCAGCCTTCATCCTTGAACAACCAAAATCCTCTAGGTTTCTCTAACCAGCCTCCTCAGAACTCGGTCTCGAACCCGACGCAGCTTGGGAACATTAATCAGCAGGGACCAGGACAGATAGGTAAGAACGTTCGAACGGACAATTTTTAAAACACACACGCACACACCGTTCCCTCAAAACACCGTCCATCCCCCTTCCCTAACACACACACTCTCTCTCTCTCTCTCCTTAAGGTGGCAACCATCCTCACTCAAACCTGGGCGGCTTAAACCCTTCCTCTTCGAGTCTAGGCCTCGGGAACAACGCGACTAATGGAGTGAACGGAGGAGGGCAGCAGAATATAGGGATGGGGTTCGGGGGGGGAGGAGGAGGAGGAGGGGGGGAAGGTGAGGATTAAACGCCTTTTGAAGTGGGAGAGGAACGATGGACGGCACTGAACAAACCCTAACACTCCTCGCTACGCTCCTCTCCACCCATTCCCTCTTCCAGGCGCGGCGATTCCAGGCGACTACGGCCTCCTCGGTCTCCTGTCGGTGATCCGCATGTCTGACCCCGACAAGAACACCCTTTCCCTAGGCTCCGACCTAACCTCCCTCGGCCTAAACCTAAACAGCTCCGACTCCCTCTACAACAACTTCGCTTCCCCCTGGTCTGACAAACCTACCACCCTCGAACCCCAATACCAGCTCCCCATGTGCTACTACATGCAGCCCCCAGCCCTCAAAACCGGGCACCTCTCAAAGTTCCAACTCGAGACCTTATTCCACATTTTCTACGCTCTCCCTTGCGACGTTCTCCAAGCTTATTCCGCTCAAGAGCTTTACGCGCGTCATTGGCGTTACCATGTCGAGTTGAAATTGTGGTTTAGGAGGAGCGATGATAGTTCGAGTTTTATTTATTTCGATACGGGGAGTTGGGAGAGGAGGATGTTTCAAGGTACTATTAGTAATATTACGGGGGGGTTGTTGCATGAGGATCAGGTTAAGGTTAAATTCGGATCGTAGATATTAAAGGAATTTTATGATATAACGCTGAAACGAAAAGAAACAATCTAGCAAAGAAAGCAACATGGGAGAGGAGAAAGCGAGAACGCTGAGCTGAACATTCTCTGTATTAAAACACAACATATACTACTGCCTTTTGCTTTCTTTAAGCACATATTTAACATTTGTTCTCTATCCCACCCCTCTCCCCCTCCCACCCCTCCCCCAAAACCCCCTGGAAAAAACATTTCCCCCCCAATCCCTTACATCGGATGGACGTTTCCCTGTCGAAGCTCCTCTCCGATTTAGACGGTTTCGTTAAGAAAAGGGAGGATGGTACGAGCCTTACTTTTAAAGCTATTAAAGATAAGGAGGAGGTGAGAGTCGAAGAAGGGGTGTTTAAGGGGAGAGTGTTAAAGTGGAAGGGGAGGGGAAGGGGGGGGGAGTGAGAGAGATTGTTGATACGTCTTAAGGGGTTAGCGTTCAACTTGTTGTTTTGGGGTTTTTTTTTAGAGAGGCAGACGGAAGCAGCGAGACATTTCTCTAAGACAAGCGACCGACCTTTCAACCCCTATATAATATTTCTTTCTTCGAGGGGGACCTTTTGTTTTAATTGATTTACGTTTGTTTTTCTAACCTAACAAAAATTCGTTTATAAAAAACGAAATTCCGGCCCGCTCCCCGCTTATTCGTGGTTTTTAAGAGCGCCAACAACGCAGCTCATAAAATGAACACAGCTCTTGAAATGTTAGACGCAGATACAGACCATGATCGTACTGGTATATCTGATTCACCCGTCCTAAACATTCCCAATACAACATCTGAGAATATTCCGAAGAAGGCAGACACGCCTGAGGTAAATTGGGATAAATTGTTTCAAACGGGTAATTTGAACGTCGACGAGCATTTGGAGAAGCTTAAGAAACAGAAGGAGAAGAGGAAGAAACTCATGGATTACGCGAAGGTGAGAGGTTCAACGTTATTAAGTGGCGATTGAATTAAGGGTTGTTATATACGTGGGGGTTTCTCGATCGCTTCTCTCCCTCGATACTCGCTAACGCTCTGGTCTCGCTTCGCTCGCGCAGTCGAACGCTCCGACCCAAGCAAAACCGAAGGACCCTTTCAGGAGCTACTCCGCCCGGAGAACGTCTGTGAATCCCCTCGACTCCCTCACGAAAGTCGACAAGCTACTCTTGCAGATGAAGATATCCCCCTCTCCCTCCCCGCTCCCTAGCCCCAGAAATTCTAGCTCGACGTTCGACTACAATAAATCCCAGAAAGCTCGCGACGTTACAAAAAAGGTAGGCGACCTAGTCAAGGACACTGCGGCGCTTACAAAAAGAGCGGTGGGGATGGCGGAGGAGGAGACGAGGATCAAGACGCCCGCGGAGAAAAAGAGGAAGACAAGGGCCAAGCCAAAACCAGGTGATAAAGAGAAAGTAAAGCGCAGAGGCAACATTTTATTCGCTTCTAACCTACTCCGGCTCGCTTCGCAGCTCCGAAACCTCCGTCAATAACTTTGCAGAAACAGCAGAAGCAGCAAGAGCTTATGGACATTATTCTAGGTCCTTCGGTGTTGCCGAAGAAGAAGAAGAAGAAACGGCCGAAAAAAGTCCGCCAGCAAGAGCACCAGCAACAGCAACAGCAACAATCTTTAATGGCTCGCACATCTCCGTCATCGACCTCCCCCGTCCCTGAAACACACGACATTGATGTTGATGACTATTCCCTCGCCCTCGACGATTTAATGTCCCAGACCGCCCCCCCCCCACACTTCACCCAAAACCCTAAACCTAACACTCATCCAAAAAAAAGGAAGAAGAAGGCTCGGCGACAAAACAACAACAACAACATCGCAGACAACCCGTACAACCTGAACGTCCGACCTGGGAAGTTCAACGTTCCCAGTTTCACCCCCGTCGTGAAGCATGCGCCGAACGCCACCGCTCCGCTCTCGGGCAACGCCCTGCGGCTTTTGGAGATGAAGAAGGTGAAAGTGTGGGATGAGCGAAGCGACGAGCTGAAAAGGCGTGTGTACTGGAGAAGCGGGGCATCGGTACCCATTAACGCTCGGGCCTCGCTTCGCTCAATACTCGCTACCGCTCGGCCCTCTAACCCCGCTCGTCGCAGCGCCAGGACAAGCACATTTCCGACCTCCGGAAGGAGGAGTCCAAGGAGCTGATCCAAAAGGCTGCCGACCTGAGAACTTCGAAGGAACTTCTAGAGAAAACTTACATGCCGCCTAAATTCAGCACTGTCGAGGAGGCTAAAATTCACTACGAGAGGCAGCAGTTAGAGCGGCAGGGCATGGAGCTGCTGGCGCCGATGAAGCATAAAAAGCAACAGTTCGGAAAGTCTCCCGCACGCAACGCCAGCTACAGCAACAACAACAACCCACCTTCAAACAGGTGAGAATTGAGGCACATAACGGTCATACTTATGATGTATCGACATCCGTCTCCGGTTCTTCTGACTCGTCGCTTCGCTCCCCGTCCAATCCAACAGAAAGAAGAAGCCCGCACGCCTGTCCCCTATTAATTTGAAGGAGAGCAACGAGCTCCTAGACTGCATGGACGACCTGCTGCTTCAAATAGCGATTTTGACGTCCCGACTGAACAAGCTTCAAAAGGTCGAGACCAGCAACGAGACTAGGCACGAAAACTTGGAGTTGTTGGAATGCCTTACTGTTGTCGGCACACACATCAACAAGCACAAGGAGGTGAGGAGCTAGGTGCTTTTTTAGGCCACCCCCCCCCCCCACCTAATTCTAACTAGTCGCTTCGCTCCTCGGTCGCAGGTGATGGAAAATGACAGGGACGGAATCAAGTCCAGCCACGTCAGTATCCTCAAGAGCGCCCAGACCTGGCGCCTGACTCTGCTGAGCATCGTCGACACGTTGAACCAGAGGAAAGAGGAGGAAGGGAGGACGAGCAGCAACAGCGAAGGTGAAAGGAGGAAGACACGAGTCGGGTTTCGGTTCTTGGTCGCTTCGCTCCCTCGGTCTTGCTAACGCTCGGGCCTCGCTTCGCTCGTTACTCAGTGGAAAGTGATATACCCGTCGTCGTCGCCGACCCGGCCGGAACTTCTCCTGCCCCGTCCCCCAAAAAGTTCAGCCACCTGGACGGTATCGAAGACGACCGAGTCCGGCAGAGGTTGCTCCTCAAAATAGCCGAGGGTTTGGAAGGCGAAGGCAAGAGCCACGGAAGCCCCGCCGTCAAGGGGAATGAAGAGATGCGGGCTATTTACGAAAGCCCAGACAGAGCTCTCGGCTCCTTGCCCAGTCTGGCGGACCTGGGCCTGCGTCCCTAACTCTAATTCCCACGCTTAACTTTCAATAAAAATTCTTTAAATACTTTTTCTTTCTGCTTCGCAGTGATTTAGGCACTGATGCTTTTCAGGGGTGATTTTAGTAATGTGAATTAACTGACAATTCTGTAAGTTCCCGGCCGTCTTCGGGGGATTAGTTGATATCGGAACCACCGGAATGGGCTTGCAGGCCGATAGAGCTTAATGACGGTCTCAGACGTCGCCGAGAAGGTGAATTGATGTGGTTATAAAGTATACCCCGATCTGCTTACTTCTTCCACTTTGTACATGTAATATCTTTATCCGCGGCGCTTGTGTATGGTTTATTCGACTGCTGGCTCGTTGTTTGACCTATCAAGCGATTTTAAATATAGGGGGGCGGTAATTTTGGCTAAATATAAAAAGTGACTTTAGTTGTTGAATGAAAAGTTAACCTATTTCATAATTGTAAGAAAGAGTCTGTTAACATTATTTGTATCATAAATCCCATCATCATTCTCGTTCATTTATCTTATATCAGAGGGAAGGAATCGACAAACTCCAGCGTGCCCTTTAACTTGTTCCCCCCAATCATCAACCCATTCTCCACATTCGTCCCCCCGTTCTCCCCCTCCGCCCCCTTCTTGCCCCTCGAAGCAGTCCGCCTAACCCCGCCACCCAAGACAGGAGGAGCCGTTTCGACGAAGACCAAATGCTGCTGCTGCATCTGCTCCATGTGAACTCTTTCAAATTCATCACGGAGCATCGCTGCCTTAAAGTTCGACTGTGACATCTCCGGCACGCTGTTGTTGATGAGCTTCTCCATCAACGTTTTGTAAGGAGATTGGGTCAGACTCTTTGGGTCCGGAGCCTTCCTCACCCTCGGGCTTTGCGTGCGCTTCCCGCTGCGAGGGCTCTTTCGGGGTGGGGGGTTTGGCTTTGGCGGTTCAACGGTCCCCACGCCGCCGACCCTCACATCCGTCAAGTCGAAGTTGTCGAGATTGTTCAACAAGTTCTCAAAGTCGTCATCCTCCACCCCACCCACACCAAGACCCCCCATCTCTTCGCCCCTCTCCTCGCCCTCCGTGACGAAGAAAGTCCCTCTCCCATCTCCGGCCTCCAACCTCTTGCTCCTTTTCTTCTCGAACAGCTCGCACGCCTTGTCGTGCAATTTATCTCGAATGTACCTTACCGCCGCAGAGTCCGCCAACAGCCGAGTGAAGAAGATCCTGGGGCCCTTCGCTTCGCTCTCGTTGAAGAGATTGTCCAAGTGGGCCTGCTTCTTCACGTACACCGTCAGCCTGCGCTTAAAAGTGCCTTCCCCGAGCGTGCTCCCCTGGCGGAGGCAGTCTGCGGCGTGGAAATAGACCTCGTCAGTATGAACTTGATTGACGATGACGTTCAACAGCTCCTCGATGATCCCCGTCTTCACCATGCCCACTTCTATGTTGACCTTCTTGTCTCTGACATTCGCTATCCTCTTTAGAGCCATCAGCACTCCCGCCGGGCCCGTCCCCGACCCCGAGTTGCTATTTAACGCCGCAGATATGCTAATGCAGACCGAGAGACAGTTGTCGATGGTAAGGTGGGTGAGGAGCTCGATGGCCTCGTACTGGAGCATGACGTCTAGATTTCTAGTCAGAGCCAGCGTGGGTAGAACGAACATGGAGGTGCCTTCGGTAACCACCCCGGAGGTGACAATGGCGAGGAGGACCTGCACCCCTATCCTCTTCGACATGACCGTAGAGCCGAGCAGAGTTAGGATGCCGTTCTTCACGGACTCGAAATGCCGAGGGTTGCCCGAGCACAGCTCCATCAGGACTTCCTTGGCCGAGCTTTCAATTGCGGCTGTCATGAGGTGATTCTTGCTCTTCTTTGCAAAGTCCTGGTCCTCTTCGGCCGGTTCCTCCACGTACACTGAAATCGTGGCGACTATGTTATGTATCACTTCCAGCCTGCACAGGGCCTCCTTGTTCTGACGGGATGACAACGCCAGCACGTTTATCATGTCGAAGAGCACTTTGACGATCTTCCTCAGAGTGTGCCTCCTCTGCTCCCTCGTCTCTTCGTCTTCCTCCTCCTCCTCCTCCTCTTCCTCCTCCTCATCGTCGTCCCCGTCACCTCCCCCTTTCTTCTCCTCAGAGGAGTTGCCCCCCGACTCGTTGTAGCTGACCGAGGCGTCGCGCGCAGACGACAGCAGCTCCATCAGCAGGCCCGGCCCGCTGCTGCTCTGCACGTAATCATCGTATATCACCTTGGCATGCTCCGTGCCGCCCTGGCAGTTCAGCAGGAACAGAATACACTGCAGGTGCAGCAGGATCAGCTCCAGCTCATTCTTGAAGTGCAGCGCAACCAGTATTTTCAGGTAGGCCGAGAAGCGGATCAAGAGCATGCTCGTCTCCACTGCGGTCGGCTCCACTGCGGGAGGGGTGAAGAGGAAGAAGGTGGATTGGTACTTCACGGGGTGAAGGCGCCACCGTACCGCGTGGCCATTCACCGTTATGGCGACGTGCGCGTTGCTACTGGTCGGGCTGCCGGACGCCTCGACAACACCGCTAGCGCAAGTTGCCAGCTCCAGCCCCTCGTCGACAGTCGCAGTGGGAGAGCGAGGGTCACTATTGGGAGACCTCTGCACAACAGTGGAATAAAAGTGGTTAAGAAGCGTCGCCCGCTGGGCTGGGTACGACGTGTGGAGAGCATCCCAGGCTTTGACGAAGTCCGACAGGTAGACGCTCATTGCAGAGCACACAATTATTGGGGTGGACAAAACTGTTAAATTGTTGACTTTTTGGAGATGAGAACACAAGATTATAAAGGAAGTTAGGTAAGGAGCGACAGCTTTGTCGTCGTTATAGTGGTTTGAGAGAGGGAATGTGCCTGATTAAACGCCTTTCCTCACGTTTTTGTAAAACACCTCTTATTTTTTTCTGTTCTAGCATTAGTAGCAGAAGGATTCACATCCTGTGCTTCATTTCAGGCGAGCAAACGCTATATTTTATAGGCGCTCCTGCACTTTTACGCTTGTTGGATCCTGGGAAACTCCCCCCGAAAAACCTGCGATAGCTCTAAAAAAGAGATAACCCATCCACCACGCCGCATCACACTACTCCTGACCTCCCACCCGTCCCTCTTCTCCCCGATGTCATCCCGAAGCAGGCGCACAGCAAAGCCCTCGTCTGCGCTGCTGTCGTATTTTTCCCAGCTCGACGGCTTGATAAGCCCTGACGCCGACGAAGTGCCTTTGGAACCTGATAGGTCTAGGGATCGGAAGGTGGGAAATGGATCCAACCCTGGAGCCAAAGGAAATAAGGGCGGCCCCAAAAACAAAAATCCTGCAAAGAGAAAAGAGAAAGTGGCGCCGCCGTTATGGGACAACTCAACAGGCGAGGATGTACTGAAATTTGACGCTCCTGAGAAGTTCGATTACTTAATAAGATACAAAGGTCTGAGCAAGTGGTGGCCGGCGATGATTATAAATGACAGGGGAGGGGGTCTTGTGGACGTAGAGTACTGCAGTGGAGAGGTGGAATTCACTTTGAACAGGTCCTCCTTCAAAAAGAGATTTCCGTACAAGCCTGAGCCAGACAACAAGGTCCCGTCCGAAGACGAATCCGAGGTGGACGACAGCAAAACCTTCCTGACCCTGAAGTGGGATGATTCAGAAGAGGCGAATCCGCTGCCCATCGAAGGCGATATCGTCAAGCTAGTGGTAAAGAAGAATAGGGAGAAGGAGAAGAAGAAGAAAGTGGGGCCCGGGCGAAAGAAGGGTTCTAAGAACGGCGCCAGCAGCAAAGCAACATCCGCCACCGTCAAAAAGGATTTCGAACAGAACAGTGCCAGAAGCAACAAAGCAACAACAGCAACCGTGAAAAGGAAGGTTGCAAACGTCGAGGTCAAGGCCATGAAGGTCACGAAAACAACACCAAAGAAGAAGAAAATGAGAAGCCCTCCTCGTCACGAACATGAAACGACACTCTGCAATCATTATAAATTTTTATAAATAACAAAGTAACAAAGATTAATTCACAAGATCGCCATTCCCGTGACTTGCACCTGCTCACCACCGCCTGCAATTTGCGCCGCAATTGCGTCAATTGCCTTGAAACTCGCCGTGTCATTCTCGTCCACATTCCCAAACACGCAGTAGCCGCCGTAAGCGCTGTCTAAATGGGTGTTGGCACCCAGGTTAATGAAGAACTCAGAGTTGCCGTTGTCAGGAACATCGTGGTGTGCAATGGAACAGGTGCCCCGAACGTTGGATAATTTCACATGCAGGCCAGTTTCGTTCACGGACAAGTCGGGAATCGGGTTTTCGATGGAAGTTGAATAGAGGCCGGTCTGGATAACAAAATCTGAGCGGTAGAACTTAACCGCGCCCGAGTTGAAAAGGCCTGAGTTCACAAGGGTAGAAATGTGAGCAGCAGTGATTGGAGCAGCATCTGGGCGAAGCGTTAGCTTGATGCTTCCCTGTGGATGGCAGAGGGAGTTAGTTTGTGTGACACACTGCGGGCCTCCTCCTTAAAGTTTAAATAAGACGCTCTGAAGAAAATATTTCTCCTGCGCATGACAACTGCCGATACAAAGAATACCCACAAACTTACGAGAACCGTGTTAATCACCAAACTTGACATGCCCCAAAATTTCCCCAAAAGATCCCATCAGAGGGAGAAAGTTGCTGCTGAATTATGAACTTCTTCGGGAAGAGAAAAAAAAGCCAAAATGTTTCGCAGGACGACGCCGACACCGATACCCTGAATCTCACCCTGGACTCGGATAATGCTGTTCCTACATCAAAGGAGATGGCCCTGAAAAACCCTAACCCTCCCGATCTCGAGGCTGATAAGCCCCTTCCCAGCACCCAACTTAGCTCCCCGGAGGTTTTGGAGCATATCTCGCCTGAAAACGACGTGACGGAGGATAATCGTGTCGGAGACTGGGTCCATCACCTCAACTACTTGGAGTTCATGATCCCTCCTCGCCCTAGGCAGACATGGGAGCAGATAACGTCACCCTGCGGAGGCAAGATGGAGTGGGTGAGTTCCCTCTCTATCTCGAAGGAGCGCCGAAGTGCGACACCGTCGGATCTGGTCCTCGACCTCGTCTACGTCATCCTCCTCCAACAGCTGGGCCGCGCCTACCGGTCTGAAGTCGAAAACAACCCTTTGAATGCCCTTAGGGACTTTGTCGCGCTCTTCACACCAATATGGTTCCAATGGAACGTGATCCAGCATTACCTGAACCGCTACGAGCAAAAGGACGTCGTGCACGTCATCTTTTTCCTCGGCAACATCATTTGCATGGCAAACATAGGAATCTCTGCGGAGGCTTGCGGCTCTGGAACTGTCCGTCACGGCTGCTCTGAATTTGCGTGGAGCTTCGCGGGGGCTCGCCTTTGGGTGCTCTTATTCGAAGCTTACTCGCTGTACTTCAACTGGAACACCTACAGGCTCTCAATCAGCATGTTCATGATTCCGGACGTCATAGCGATTTTGGTCTGGTTCATCGTTGGCTTCTTGCCCGCTGGCGAGGAGTGCGGTTCCGTAATCAATATGTGTTGGTTCCCTTTCATTTTCTTTTGGTGGTTCGGCATTTTCGTCGACATGCTTCGGCTCTTGGCCCCCATGATAGTTTTCCGCATTCTGAAAATGCGAACGACGCGAAAAGAATCTGTTCCGCTGAACGTTAATTTGATTGGCGAACGCAATGAACTCTTCATCATCATCTCCATCGGAGAAATAATTGCTGCTAGCTTGGCGAGCGATGCCCCGTCTGCAGCGGCGGCGTCTGATGATGACCACGGCAGATTCTTGGAAGGCGACGACACACACCACGCCAAAACGATATCAGCCTACAGGATTGTTCCGCTTGTGGTCTTGATCGCCGCACTCGTCAAGATCACCTACTTCGACGTCGCCGAGCACCCGGCTCCGTCAGGTGGGGCCTGCATGCCGAGGAAGCACGCCATGACTCGTTCTCCCTGGACAGGCTTGGCGTGGGTTATGTTACACCTACCGCTCAACATCAGCATCGTGCTTTTGGGCGCGATTCTGGAACCCCTGAAGCTGCACGGAGAGGTGAGGAGCAAGCCTACGAGTTGACAATTTTGGTCAACCTCGTGTACAAACATTAACTTGTCTCTCCGCCCGTCGCAGTTCAACGGAAAGGCGCAGGTTGTTTGTTCCAACTGCCTCGCCGGAATAGTACTCATCTGCTCGCTCTTCGATGTTCTGCACTCGGGCGGAAACGTCCAGCTCCGTAGGGTTAAAAAGCAAGCAAGACTTGGCTTTCATCTCCTCTGTGTCCTATCATTTTTCGTTGTGCCCTACTTCAAGGACTTCGCAGGTGACCCACTTGAATATCTGGGAATTGTCAACGCTTTGTTGTTGGTGCAGGTAGCGGGCACTATCTACGCTCATTTTCCGATCGAAAGGCCAGGGGAGGAGTAGACTGGGGAGGGGGGGGGAGGGGGGAGTAGGGGGGTGTAATAAATAGTAGGATTTGATTGAAAAGTGCTTATTAGTTTGCGTCGTTACTCCTTCTCTCTCCCGCCCCCACTCTCGCCCCCCCCCCAAACACCTATAATCAAAGTCTATCTATCTGGGCTTGCGACAGATGTACATAAAGTGGTGGTCGCTGACACCTTGCACGTCGTGGGCGTTCTCGACGGGCGGCTTGGGGACCTTTCGGAACTCTACCTGCCAGTTGAGCGTCTTGGGGTTGAGGTAGGTCATGCGGGTATTGGGAACGCCGTGAGAGATGCAAAGGTAAATGCCTCCGGGCTTGAGGACCCTGTACATTTCCTACCAAGGACGAGCGAGGAGCGAAGCGACGAGTTAGAATTTTGCAGTGGCCATAGTGACCGAATAATTCTGTCTCTGTGTAGCTCTCACCTTCGTCACGCATTCTACATTGGTGATGTTTCTCTCGCCGCAGAGCTGACTGTCCAGCATCCCCTTGTCAATGACCAAGTTGAAACAGGAGTCGGGCAAGAACTCGAGGTTCGTAGCGTCCATCACCGTGTACTCCATCTCCTCGCGGTCGGCGTATTTGTCGTTCATCTGGTTAATTACCACCGCAGATGTGTCGATGTTGGTGACATTGATGTAACCCTCGTCGTAGAGGTCCGCCCCGAGGGTGGAGTTTCCGCACCCGGGAATGAGAATTTCGAACTCCTGTTCGGCCACGAGGAAAGGTTCCAGCGTAGGTTTGAGCTGAGAAGTGGGGGGGGAGGGAGGTTAACAGTGAGAAAGGGAAGGAGAACGAGAAGGAGTGATAACTGTAACAACTTGTTTCAAGCATCGGGGTGGCAGACGAGGGTACTAGCGGAGACTAAGGAAAGTATCGGTGGATATGCGTCGACAATACACAAGAAAAACACAAATATCGCGGCATGCCCTCCATTTGGGCTTCTCCTTCCCCCTTCCCAACCGCCCGAAATCTCACCGTCTTCCAGTTCTGATACCAATCGAAGCCGCCGCCGTCCGTGCCTGAATATCTCTCATCCCAGTATCCTGGGGATCCATAGTCGGATTTGTATGCTGCCTGTGCCATCGGAGATTCGTATAGAGGAGGTATCTGACCAAAGCCAAATGGTGGATTTTTATCCCCTTTTGACCTGATTTCACACACAAGGCTGGAAAGAAAACTTCGTCTGAAAGCTTTCGCGAATATTTTGCCGTAACCCCCTGCATTTATCCATTTGCTGCCTTAATAGTCTCGGGTCCAGCGGGCGGCACAGCCAAAAAAAAAAGACCACAAAACTGCCATGCCCGCCCCACCCAAAAGTCCCACTTCCAGCCTCCCCGGGAGCGCGATGAAGAAAGCCGCCACATACAAGGGAGCTTCCGCATTCAAGAAGACCAAGTCCAAGTCTCAGCAGGGTTCCCGCGACTCTCCAACTGAACACCTCTTTGGCATGAGTGAGAAGGGAGGACAACAGACCAGCAAGCAAGTGGCGCTCGATCCATCGACGAAGTCACGCATGCGCAGAACGAAGCAAGACGCGTCAACAAATTTAGTCAATAGCCCCGATATGTTCGCCTCGACAGGCGGAAGCACATCCAGGAAGAAGCGGCGGCAGAAGGTAAGGAGGGCTTGCTCCATGAGATCTTTTCTTATTTTCGAGTGTTGGGAGCTCTTTCTCCTCCCCCCCCCACCCCCCCGAACCTCACCCCCGCTCCCTTTTCACAGCCGTTTCCGCGAAAACAGCTATGGAAATTCATCCTCGATGCGACCGACTTGTTGCCTGAGGCCGTGCCTGACCCTGTCGCCAGCGGTCAACAGTTTGACAAGAGAAGCAACCGCTCGACTAGGATACACGGCCGTGCCTCGAGCGTTCGCATGTCGACGTTCAAGAAGCAGGGTGGATCAGGCCTCACCCTCATTGACGAGACTTTCCTTGCCGAAGAGGCCAGCCCGAGGAGAGATGTCAATGTGGCGGCTGCCAAGAATGATTACCGTGCGCAGCTCGCGAACTGCGTCAAGATAAGGAGCCAGATGCCTCACAACTTGGCTCCCTCTTCTGAGTCGGAGTCGGAGTCGGAATCGGAAACCGAGAGCGAGGAGGAGGAGGTGAGACTCTGCGGAGCGAGTACTGAGGAAGCGGCCGAGAACCCCCACGTGATATTACGTTAAAGCTGATAACGGGATCTTAACGCTCGACGTAGATCCTTTATTCTGACTCGTTGCTTCTTCACTCGTCGTAGAACGCCGTGTCTCCGATGGATCTCATGTTCGTTGCGAATGAGTTTGGGGAGAACACAACTGGCGGCCGCATGAGCACCTACAACCCCAACCGTAAGCGGCAGACGCTGGTGGGTAGGAAGCACAACGCGGAACAGGACGACGAGTTAGAGTTCAGGAACCTTTCGCCAGAGAAGATCCTGGAGGACATGAGGTTGTCTCACCACGGAGGCAGGAAAGGAAAGGACTTCAGGGCTGCCCATGCAATGAGCATGCGCCGGAAGCTCAGTTCTTACCACAGGAACGGGATTCCGAGCTCCATCAAGGGCCGGGGCGGCCGTCGAGGTTCCAAGTTCGACGGCTCGTCCTTCATGAAATCGCGGCGAATGTCAAAGTCCTTAGGTATTGATATTGGCGGCATCCACGGTCTCCACGGGCTCAGTGCAGACTCGGACACCGCCCGGTATCTCATCGGAGAGGAAGAGAGCGAGAGCAGCGAGGAGGAAATCACCACTAACGACTCCCAGACTGACCACTACCACTCGTACCACTTGTACGGCGTCTACGAGGACCTGCACAAGCCGCGAGTCGCCGGCAGGCCCGGCAGCGCCAGGACGGTGTATTTGCGAACTTGTGAGGAAGAGCTTACCGCTCCACTGCCCATCTTCGACCACCTCCAACAAAATGCGAACGGCCTCGTCGACATGAATCTATCTCGCTACGGAATTGGCGACAAGGCCACGATGGCCTTGGCCGCCTTTTTGAACCAGTGCCCTCTAAAGGTGAACTCTCTTGAAGTGTCGAACAATTCCATCCTGAACCGCGGAATGACCGCCCTCATCAAGGCCATCAGCGGGCACACGCTGATGAAAGTTCTCGACATCTCGGAGAACAGCCCGAAGCGGTCGTCGATCGAGTGCATCAAGAGCCTGTTTCTCCAGCCGGACCCGGTGAAGCTCGTCGAACTGCGCTTAAGCGGCTGCGCGATTGGCGACAGAAACATGAAGATTCTGGCGGAAGGCCTGGCCGAGTCGGTTACTCTGACGACATTGAAGCTTGACCGGAACAACCTCACGAGGTGCGGGAAGGAGATCGCTTACTTTATGCACGAGAACCTGTACATTACCGACCTCGACTTGAGCTGGAACCAGCTGAGGAACGAGGAGGCGGCAGCTGTGGCCCGATCTCTTCTTGGCAATGAGGTGCTGACGACGATCAACCTGGCCTGGAACCACTTTGGTTACGATCCGGCAATATTTGCGCTGGCCAAGTTCTTGACGGAGTCTTACTGTCTCAATAGTCTAGACATCTCCTTCAACAAGGTGAAGGAGAGGGGGTCGATTTGCATGGCCGACGCCCTGAAGCAGAACTCGAACCTGAAGTCGCTCAACGTGGACGGCAACCCCGTGGGTCCGACTGGCGGTAGGGCCCTTCTGAAGATGATTGCCTCGGAGGGCAACATGAGAAATATTTCCATGGATTCTTGCAACTTCGAGATGCCCGACGACGGCCCCATCCCCTTTGACGTCAATGAGCCCAACGGCTTCTACAAGCTTGATCTTTCCGTCCCGTACGATCGCATGATTGCGACTTCGCTGCAGGAGCTCGCGTACACCCAAGGTGGCGAGTGCTGGCGCGGGGAGAAGCTGAACGGGGAGTTCTTCGACTTTCCCGAGACCGATCCCTACGCGTGGCAGGTCCCCCACGAGGGAATCTTGGAGCTTGCCTACGTCTCCAACAAGCCCCTGGAGAATAGCCAGATGAACGCGGACCAGTTTAAAGTTTTGAAGAGCCAAATTTCTCGCAGCGACAAGGAGGACGACCGTCGAGCCACGTCCTTGGTGAAGCAGGTGAGAAAACACGTACCGAGCGAAGCGAGGCCCGAGCGTTGGCGTGACCGAGGGAGCGGAGCGACCGAGAACCCCCACGTGAATATATATTACTCGCTTCGGGTAACCCCTATTCTAACTCGTTAATTTCAGCTGAGTGACACCTTCGCGTTCAACAGCTCTCAGGTCGGCGAGATGATCGACGAGTTCGAGAACAGCAACAGCAAGGTGGTCGTGGCGACTAGGCTGTTCACTCAAGTGAGCGACACTGACAATGCGGAGCGTCTGCTCGCCAAGCTGAACCAGCTCGAGAGGAAGCAGGTCGAGAAGAAGCTGGGGCAGTTCTACTACTTCAACAGCAAGAATCCGACCGGCCACTACAGGCTGAATCTGTCGATTGAGTTCGAGAGGCTGGTGGCGGTCAGGGTGGCCGAGGTCAACAATACGGAGAAGCTGGCCCAGCGCCTGGAGGGAAAGCTTGACTTGACGCAGAAGGGCAACTGGGAGAACTTGAGAAACGAGACGTTTGACGGAGAGAAGTTTGTTTACACGAGCAGCTGGCCGATCCCCCACCACGGAATCTTTGAGTTCGACTACGTGTCGACGGTCCGTCCCGAGGTGAGAGGTTGCGGCATACCGAGTGGAAGCGAAGCGACCATTAATAACAATGACGCTATTCTAACTCTTTATTGTCAACCTTCACGCTCCTCGCTCCGCTCGTTCTCAGAGTGAGGCGGAGCCAATGGAAGTCGATGATTTCGCAGACTTCGTGAAGGATCTAATTACGCTGGAGGGGAAGAACGAGGTCAACGAGGAGGAGCTGAGGGAGATCTTCGACGCCTTTGATGAAGACCAGGGAGGCACCATCGACGTGGAAGAGCTGGGGATGATCTTGAAGAGTCTGGGGCAGATCATGTCCAAGAAGGAGGTGCAGGAGTATTTTGACAGCATGGACGACGACGGCAGCAACTCGATCGAGTTCGAAGAGTTCCAAGAACTCTGGGGGGGTATCTTGAAGAGAGTCACGGAGCAGGACAGATTGATCACGCTGAGGCGCAAGTCGGCGCAGGTCTTCGTCGGGGCTGAGCAGATTCAGAAGATGCTGGCGTACTTTGACAAACCGTTGGAGCGCGTTGAGCTCTTCGTGATTTTCTTCTGCCGCCTAGTGGACGAGGAGAACATGCACCTGGCGCTCAACTGTCTCAGCCAGGAAGAGAAGGACGCCGTGATGCACCGGTGAGAATTAGCGAGACCGAGGGAGCGAAGCGACCGAGAACCCCCACGTGAACGTATATAATATAATACCGAGGGAGCGAAGCGACCAAGAACCGAAACGTGACGAGCGTTAGCAAGATTGAGGGAGCGAAGCGACCGAGAACCGAAACATGACGTGCGAAGCGAGGCCTGAGCGTTAGCGAGATTAAGGGAGCAACCCGACTCGCTTCGGGTGACCCCTATTCTAACTCGTTAACCCTAACAGGCTCGGGGCACTGAACCTGTTCAATCCGTTTCAGCCCGACGGCAGGTACAGCCTGGATTTGTCTCAGCACGACACACATCTGCTAGCCGAGATCTTGATTAAGCTGGGGATCGGCGAGCACGGCAAGACTTTGTACGAAGAGACGTACAACGGCTTCGCTTTCACCTTACCTGTCGCCTGGATCAACTCTGTTCCTAGAAAGGGCGTTTACGAGGTAACTTTCAATACCCCGGACGGAGGCCTCGCGATATCCAAGGGCGGGTCGAACAGAAAGACCGTGGTGTCGGATTTGAACCCGAGGGAGAAGAATTTCGTGGGCGTCAACGAATCGGGCTTGGAGAACTTTGGTTCGAACTCGAGAAATGCGTCGCCAGCCACCATTCCGAACGACGGCTGGGGCATGGTACAAGAAGCGCCGAGGTTGAACAAGGAAGGTCGGCCCACCTTCTCCCTAGAAGAAGGGCAGACGCTAGGTAATTTTCAGAGACCCAGGGAATCGGTCGCCGGAAATACAAAGTTGAGGAGGCTCGTGGCGGAGGAGCTCTTGGGCTGGGAGTTCATGCAAGACGACGACGAGCAGGACGTTGAGAACCAGGTGAGAAAATGGAACCGAAACATGACGAGCGAAGCGAGGTCCGAGCGAAGCGAGGTCCGAGCGTTAGCGAGATTAAGGGAGCAAAGCGACCGAGAACCGAAACGTGACTCGCTTGTGGTAACCCCACGCTATTCTAACTCGTCAACAACGGGCAACCGTTCACTCTCCTCACTCCTGTCGTTTCTCAGCACGAGGCAATCGCCAGGAGGCGCACCACTCGCGACAACATGGACGGCCCCACCTCCGACAGGAGGAACCGCTCACCCACCATGAAGGGTTTAAATGAAGACGACCCGTTGGACTTCTCTAGCGACGATGAAATAAAAGAAAGGCAGAAGCGTCGTTCAAAGATGAACACCGCAGAACGTTGGAAGACCATCGAGAAGAAACAGCAGATCCTCAAACTCCAGCAACAGCAGCTCCTCCAAGATCAGAAGAAACGCGAAGCCCGCGAAGCCCGCGAACTCGGCGAAGCAGAACACACACAATCCATATCCGACCGTTCCCCTCATCCCCCTAGCCCGCGTCGTTCAGGAAGGAATACGGGTAAAACAGAACGCAAATCAATTCAGAGGAATGAAAGAAAGTCTATACAAAGTAACGATAGTGTGTCGCCTTTAGTAGCTGCTAGACAAGCGAGATTAAGCGTGCAAGGTAGTAGAAGAACGAAGATTAGAGGGAGTGGAGGGAGTAATGTTAATGGGGAGGTCGCGGAACAGATTAGAATGGTTAGGAAAAGCCTTCAGGGTAAAAAAATTATGTAACATATTTACTGTAGATTAACAAAAGAAGATAATTGAAATTCAACGATTGGAGGTGTGTTTTTTTTGTGTGAAATGTCATATGTTGTTTGTGTTCCTAAAACACCTTGCTCCCTCCCCCTTTTCCACACGTTGGGGTGTGGACGTTATGCGTAAAACCCTCCTTGCTACCGTTCCCTTAAAATCCCTTAAAAGAAACCCTGTCCATCCCCAAAAGGCGAGAAATGTCCCGCAGCAGCCTGCTCCGCGAAGGTCTGTCCAGTGACGACCTGCGCGACGATATTACCGGTGATACCCATCATGGCAGCCCTACCGTTGTTGAGTTCGGCGTTTTGTTGACGAACTTTTTTGGCGGGGTCGCGGTTCCAGTTGTTGAGCTTGCCGAGGCGGACGCCGTAGTCGCCGTCGAGCTGGGAGGCGGGCCACCAGGCTAGCTCAACGAGAGCGCAGACGACGAGGATTTGGAGGAGACCAGCTTTGGGGACTTGGAAGAGACCGCCGATTCCTTCGTTGATGTCGGAGAATTTTAGGTTCTGGGAAGGGGAGATGTAACCGTCGAATGTCCATTTGTTGTTGTGGACGATTACGCCAGCCATGGCCATCATGGCGATGCGGCCGTGTTTCCTCTCGACGGCACGGTACCTCTCGAACTTCTCGGGAGACTCGATGTAACCGAGGGGGTCGAAAAATCCGAGAGGCTGCATGGCGCCGACGGACATGTCCTCGGCGGAGAGGGCGGTTGAGGTGGGGGCCTGATATGGGAGGGAGGGAGGGGGGTTGGGAGGGGGGTGGAAGGGTTAAATATTTTAGATGGCCAGCCGACATAATAATATAGGGTTTAATACGATTGTGCATATTGTTCATGTGTATTATAATGTATTAAGTGGTATTAAAATATTGTAGTCGTGGTGTTGGTGGCGATGTGATGGTTATGGGCGTCGTATTTCTATTATAAAATGATCTTAAAAGACACACCGATGAACGATCTCATCAGCACTTCTTCATCACAGTTTCTACACTAATACAAACGTAACTTCACGTTTTTACTTACCTTAGCGACGGGAGTGACATGGAAGGCGGTGGCGGAGGCCAGGAGAGAGGCGATAAGGATAGAGAACTTCATAGCAGCACAAAAATGAATAGTTGATAATGAATCCAAGCATTCCAGTACTTTGCTAAAAAGAAAATAAAATTATTTTTTAAAAGAGCGACCGCGACCTTTCTTCCGCTGCTATTGAAGTCACGAGCTGCTATCAGCGTCAAATAATTTGTACAATAAACGTCACGTTTGTTATATAACTGTTCCACATTCCCCTTCGTTATGGATGTGTCTCTGCTAATTTCTTCCGTACACTCTAAACTCCTATCCTTCTCTCTATTAAATCATAAAACCCTTCCAACACCTTTACCGCCCCCAACCTTCCCCTCTAAAGTCTCAACATTAATCGACCATACTCTCTTAAGCGTCCCTACAACAGCAGAGGACATTCAACGTATCTGTGAAGAAGGTGAGATTACAGCAATTGCTGTAAGCAGCAAAGTCCGCGCCTGACACCCTTCAATGTTCCTCCACGTTCCTTCCCTAAACGTCCGTCCCTTCCTTCAAAAAAGGTTTCTGTTCCCCACTAACATACCCTTTCCCTTCCTCCCCCCCTAGCCCTTCTCCACTCCTTCAAATCAGTCTGCATTCCCCCCTCCCACGTCCCCCTCGCCTCAAAACTCCTCTCCCACTCTTCTGTCTTAACCTGCACAGTAATATCCTTCCCAAACGGCTACTCAACCTCCTCCGTTAAAGCGTCCGAAACCTCTCTCTCCATAAAAAACGGCGCAGAAGAAATCGACATGGTAACGAACGTATCGTATTTAAAGTCACTCTCGGTTTGTTTAGAACGTGACGATAGAGAAGGAGCGAAGGTTTATAGAGATAAATATGTTGAAGATGTTATGAGGGTGTGTGAGGCTGCGGAAGGGGTTACGGTTAAGTGTATTATTGAGATTGGAGCGTTGACGGATGAAGAGGTGAGAGATTATAAACAGGAAGACAATATAAAACAAACGTCGACACTTTTGATTCGTTTGTTTTCGACGCCACGTTGTTTGTGTATTTTTAATTTGTTTTTATTCTCTTACGCTTCCTCTCAAAAACGCACCGTTTCCCCCCCCCCCTCTCTCTCTCTCTCAAAACGGTTTATAAAGATTGCAATAGCGTCCTTCCTCTTCCGCGAATGCATTTACCAAAACGTCCAAAACAACCAACCCACACACGGTCCACACTACATAAAAACGTCCACCGGTTTCAACGGTTACGCTGGCGCGACGACGAATGCTGTGAGAATTATGGCAGATGTTGTGAGGGAGTGCGGGGGGAAAGTTAAGGCTAGTGGGGGGGTGGGGACGTTGGAACAGGCTAGGAAGATTGTGGAGGCGGGGGCGGAGAGGATTGGGGCTAGTAAAGGGGTTAAAATTGTTGAGGGGGGAGAGGGGGGGGAGGGAGGGTATTAATATAGCTTTTTTTTAGTTGAGCAACGTTTTAGGTTATCAAACGGTCAATGTTGCTTATTAATGTTTTTTTTTATTTCTGTCTTTGTTTTCTTTTGTGTCGATTCGTTTTTTTTCTTTCTTTCTTTTTCTTTCTTCTGATTGCGTACAACTCAATCAACAACTCACGTAAGTAGTTTTCCTTATGTAGTTTGTCCCGGTCTCCCCTACCCTAGTAAATGCAAGTTTCAGAGATTCAAGAGTACCCTCAACTCTTTCACAACCTCGTCCCAGCCCTCTGCTTCTGGCTGCGTCCGTGCAGTCCCTTACTAGGCATCTTCCCGCGTATTTTTTCGTTAAACGTGCCCGAGGGGGGGTTCTGCCTCCAGTACTGCTTCTCCTCCTTTTGGGAACGAGTACCGCGGGAGGGCATGCGAGGACCTTGACGAACGATTTGGGATATGTGAAGGGTGCTGGGGCCTGAGTAGGATGAGTGAGTGACAGCCTAGCCCGAGACGAAGAGTTAGCGACTAGTAGGAAGTCGTCTTCTTACCGATCTGGTGGGGAGGATCGGCGTAGCGGAAGGTGGGGCTTTTTCTCTGGCTCTTGGGGGACTCCTCCTTGCGGGAGGATGACCAGCGCTTGCCGAGCTGGTCGAATTCAGGGAGAGAATGGTGCTGCTCCATGAAGTCCATGTAGGCGAGGAGCTCGTTGAACTGATCGACGGCCTCAAGTTCCTGAAGCTCAGCGTCGGTGGGAGGGAACAGCTCGTCGATTGCGGCGTCGCTCAGGTCTCCGACGCTGGAACGGCGGGGGCGGTGGACGTCATCGGGTTGGTAGTATACGGCGGAGGCAACGCCGTCGTTCGAGATCACTCCGAGGTCTCCTGAAGTTGAAGAACATTAGAATATTTTAGCGTTAGCGTCTGAAAATCTTGGAGAAAGCTTGTTGATGTTTATTTTGCCCAGAAGATGTACCTTTAGCGCCATAAACGGCCCGTAAAAGTGGGACTGGTGGAGTGAAAACGGCGCCGGATCTTGGACATTGAGAATTCGGGAGAATTATCCAAATTTCTCCATAATACGTCGCCGCTCGCTGGTTCTGATGAATATTTCTTACCTACGTGAAAATGGGCGTACACTGGTTGTAAAAGCATGGTTCGTAAATTGCTTTGGAAAGCTGCTGCTGACTTTTTCTTTTTATCTGAAGAAAAGCTGCCAGAAATCAAAAGTCTCCAAAAGTCAAGTCACACAAGGAAGCACGCTTGCTCGTTAAATAATCCCTCTTGGCATCATGAGGACCGCATCTGCCCCTCTCGTATTCTTCTTGGCCCTCCTGGTCGCTTCTAATGCTTTCAACTCCTCGCCAGCGAAAAGACCGAGGTTGCTAGCCATCTCAACCCCATCTACCCTCCATGCCGTCGGTCGAGACCTGTGGATTCCTCCCTCGGCGCCCGTCGATAGCGAGGTGAGGAACGGTTCCGCCACGAACCCTCGAACGTTATTACACAGCCGATCATCATCCCCTCTTCTAACCTCGCTGCCGATCACTCCCTTGATCACCCCTTCAACACACTTCATCTCAGGCTGCCCTCCGATTGACCCTTAAGAAATCCCTAGAGGGCGCCACCTTCAAGAAGAATCTCTCCATCCTCGGCTCCACTGGCTCGATAGGGACTCAGACTTTGGATATTGTTAGGGCCAAGCCTGAGAACTTCGCCGCTGTAGCGTTGAGCGCTGGAAGGTAAGTAGATTGGGGATTGAGTTACGCCCGATACTCGCTCTCTGTACCAAGTTCTCGTACACACCACCCTCGCATCTCGTAACCAAAACAAAATCTCTCACACACACACCCTTCCCTCCCCTGACTCTAGAAACATAAACCTCCTCGTCGAGCAAATCAAAGAATTCCGCCCCGTCTGCGCCTCCACCCAGACCCCCGAGGACGCCGCCCTCGTTCGTTCCATGCTCTCTGACGCCGGTGTGAAGTGTGAGATTTACCACGGCATTGAAGGAGTTGATGAAGTCGCAAAGTGCGAGGAGGCGGATACGGTTGTTACGGGTATTGTGGGGGCTGTGGGTCTGCAGGTGAGAAAGAAGAAGCGAGAAGAAAGCCAAGAGGGGACGAGAAGACGATGGGTCTGATGGAGCCTGGGTCGTCGTGTACATTTTATTGAAGAGCGCGGCGATGCGCCTCACCGGACATACTCCTACTCAATCGTAACAATTCAACTCAGCATCAACGTTACTGCCTTCTGACTCGGTCGTCCCTCCCCCCCCCCCGCCCCCCCTTCATCTCAGCCTACCATGTCTGCAATCCGCCTCGGCAAAGACATCGCCCTCGCGAATAAAGAGACCCTCATCTCGGGCGGTCCCGTGATCAACCCTCTTGTGAAGGAGTTCGGGGTGAACATGCTCCCGGCGGACTCGGAACATTCGGCGATCTTTCAGTCGCTGCAGGGGTGCCCCCCTGAAGGACTGAGGAGGGTTATTTTAACCGCCAGGTGAGAGGGAAAAAAACGTTTACTTTACGATGACGTTGATGTCCAGTAAATAACATTTCTAACATTTCCCCCC
>BRXY01000393.1:0-39150 GCA_030267945.1 Triparma strigata | reverse complement strand
CCCCCCCCCCCCTTTTCCAGCGGTGGAGCCTTCAGGGACTTCACTAAGGACGAGCTCTTCAACATGTGCAGGGACGACCCAGAGGCCGTGCAGAAGAAGGCCACCACGCACCCGAACTGGGATATGGGCGCAAAGGTGAGGATGTCGAACGCGTGCTCAAAATTAATCGGCTACTTAGTGCTAACAACTGCGTTCGCTTTCTCTTCACCCTTCGCCCCCCCCCAAAATCCCCCCTCCTCTCAGATAACCCTCGACAGCGCCACTATGTGTAACAAAGGCCTCGAAGTAATCGAGGCCCATTACTTATTCGGCGCCTCCTACGACGACATCGACATCGTCGTCCACCCCCAATCCATCGTCCACTCCATGGTGGAGATGCAGGACACGAGCGTCATATCGCAGATGGGCTGGGCGGACATGAGGCTGCCGCTAGTGTACGCAGTGAGCTGGCCGCAGAGGTTGAGGATGGATTACAAGCCTCTTGACCTAGCGGAGATAGGTGAGTTCTTTCGACAGAGAGGAAGAGTTGGAATCGCAGATCCTATATCTAACCCGATAGTTTCACGCTCGTTCGCAGGATCCCTCACATTCAAGGCCCCCGACCATTCGAAGTACCCTTGCATAAACCTCTGCTACGCAGCCGGTCGTGCCGGAGGCACCATGACTGCGATCCTCAACGCCGCCAACGAAGCCGCCAACGAAAAGTTCAGGGATAACGTCGGCCTAGGTTTCCTCGACATTCCGAAGCTCATCGAGGCGGCGATGGAGGGAGCGAGGGAGGAGGGGCTGTATAAAACTGATGACGTTACTCTTGAGGATATACTGGCGGGCGATGAGTGGGCGAGGAAATTCGTGGAGGGGAGGACGGAGAAGCTGGTGAAGGGCCAGGAGAAGAAGATACTGGTTTAAAAAATAATGAAAAATAATGAAAAAATTGTTTTGAATTAATGTAGACGGGTGAATTATTTGTTAACTTTAGATTTCTCGACTCTCGTACTGATTGTTGAACTGGTCTTGAATAAATTGGTTCTGCGTCTCTAACTTCCTCTGCCACGAACAGACACAGACACAGAGCCGGAATTAGTATAGGGTTAGGGTTACGCCGCTGGTAATTTTTTCTCTATTTACTCACCTTCAAAACTTCGTTCTCGGCCTTCACTTTTTCGAGTTGAGCGATGGCTTTTTGTGTGTTTTTTACTTCTGCGGCGATCATCTTCTTGCTCTTTTTGACGATCTTCTTGATGCACGATTGGATAGAGGTGTTGGCTTCGCTGGCGAGGGTGGCGAGGTAGAGAGCAGGGGATTGTGGGGGGCTCGGATCAAGCGGGGTGGTGATGAGTGCGTGCGTCGGAGAGCTGTCGGAGCCTTCGGATTTTTGGGGGGGGTTTGTCTTTCTCGCGGCGGAAGTGGGTGTAGTGGGGTTGGTATTTTTGTGAGGAATTTGTGTTGATTTGTGCAGTTGTCGGAGGCGTATGAAGTCGTCTTCTGACGGGGGCAAGCAACTAGAGGGCTCTAAAAGACTTCTGAGCCGAAGAGCACTCTCGATGCCGATGCCGTTGTGTGTCACAGTTTGCCCTTTTATAGGGCCTTTTGCGCCACCTGCCTTTTCCCTTTGTTCGACAGTAGTGTCATTGATTTGCAAATAGCAAAACAACACGCGGCTTTCTTTTGCAGTAGCAAACACTTTCCATCCCTACGACGAACGCGACGAGCGCGATGAGCGAAGCGAGTCGCGAGGAAGGCTGTGTTAGTTGTCGTCGTTAAAAATGTCGTCCCCCAAAATTTCACGAATTATCTCCAACCCGTACTCTGTCGTCACAGCTGTATTAAGTTGTTAGTCTCTCACCTTCTCCTCCTTGAATTCTTGAGTCTTCAAGTAAATGCGCCCGTGGTCTTCTCCTCTCTTCTTCCCGCACTTGGACAGGGCGAAGTCGTAAGCTTTCTCCCTGTCGGTGATTATAAGGTCAGGGTCGAAGGAGGAAGCTGGGGTTTTCGAGGTAATTTTGGACGTTGAAGCGTATTTGTCTAGGTCCGCGTATTTGTCAGTTTCGTCCGAAGCGTTCGAGGCAACCGAGAGCGCTCGGGCAATGATTTTCACCGTGTTGTGAGACGAGCTAGGAGAGGAAACAGCGACGACTGAAGGCTGCAGTTCTTCTTCTTCGAACATGTCTAGTATGTCGACGTCTGTCAAAGCGTGTTTTTCATCGTATCGCAGTTTGGCTGTTTTAATTTGCGTGGGCGTGAAGAGGATTTCGCCGGAGGATTTGCCAGACGAGTCCGTTGTAGAGCAATAGTATCTCTCGACTCCGCCAATAATTTCAACTCGAGTCACGATTCCCTCGACGACGTCGTTAGCTGAGCCGTGGAGGATCTTCGTGCCGACTCCGACGCCTATTTTATCGTTGTTGTATTTCGTCTTTGCGGCTCCCATTTGCTTGGCGTTGAGTAATAAACTTTCCCCGTCAACATCCTTATTTTTGCATTCGTACAACTCGACTGCGGCGAGCAGCGAGAGAAGCGAGCAGCGAGCGTGAAGAATGAGTTAGATGCTGCAGCCATTGGAGAGCACATCGAGGAGCACTCCAATGCGTTGTTACAGTTTCCACAAACGGTGATTTGCTGCCACGTTTTAGCTTCATCCTCGCTGTCGCTCACCTCCATCAAGCACGGTGACCTTCGTAACAACTCCCTCCCAATCGCCGTAGCCCGGAACCTTGTGCAGGAACTTAGTACCGACTCCGACGGGACTGGCAGCTGGATCAGACGCGTTGGACGGGGGCGTCTTCTTCGACGAGTTTCGCGGGGATAGAGCGGACAGAGCGGACATGTTACTTTCAATTGTATTTTCATCATCAGCGTCCGGGTTGAGTTTCAAAATTTTAGAAGTAGGGCCTCCTAGAGGTACAGCCAAGCGCTTGTGAGCAATTGGTGGCGGTGTGCGTCCCATGTTGGGCATGGTTGGCTGTTTTGTTTTTTGTGGAAATCTGAAAGTTTAGGGTGCTCAAAATCTTATGAGATTGATTTCAGACCAATTCGTTACGTGTCGTTGTTTACACCGTTACCACTTGTGAACTATCGATCGCTCGACTTTCTGATGGACTTAACAGGCGGCAGCAACAACGAAGAGAGACAAACTAGACCAGGAGGCAATGTTATCGAAGCTGCCGCCGATCCAACCTATGAGGTCCGCGTCACCCTCGTCGGCGGTCCTCACGCCCTTCGATCAATAGTCTCATCCCCTTTAATCAACTCTCTTCCGTTGTCCCCGCGCTCCTCTCGATACTTTGTAACTGTTCGGACGGGCGGTCTATCCTTCTTCACGGAACACCCCTTCCCGGCTGATCGTGATAAGGCCAGACCGGGAGAAGAGAAGGTATTCCTCTCGCACCTCAAGCTCCTTTCACTTGAAATGTCCACAAATCAGGTGAGAAGTTACCTCGTCAAAGCGAAAACTACGAGGATCGAAACCACATCGATTTTGAACTAACGTCGCTTCGTTCTGTCGCAGCTATCCCCCTTGACAGTCGAGCTCCTCTTTCCTCAGAACAAATCAAAAATCCTCCTAACGACCTTGAACACAGTGTACACGCAGCGCGCTGAAACCGTCGACTCGCTCTTAAAGGTGAGAAAGAATCTGAGAGGAAGCGAACGAGCGAAGACGATGAGCTTTTATCTAACTCTTCTTTCTAATTTATTTCAGGCTCGTCTTAAAATTCAAGCCCGTGACGTCGACTTCATCTCCAACCTCCGTCGCGGATGCGAGGACCTCTACCTAAAAATATTCTCGCAGTGCGCCAAATGCTGCCCCTCCTTCACTAATTTATACGCCAAGTACTCCATCGTTCTCAAAAAAGTTAAGCATAGGAGGAGGAAGGAGAACGGGGAGATCCTAAACGAGATTAACAGGCAGGACAATATTATCAAGGACACGATGACGGACGCAAGGAGGGATTCTAACGATTTGAAGTTAGATATCGATGAGAGTTACGGGTGTTTTTGTAACGAGGCTTTGTCCCCCTAAAAAGACGAAATCTTTATTATTCGAAAATTGGTTTTCAATTTTCTTTACGTTCTATTAAACAACTTCCCTCAACGTCGTCAAATAATGACTTGAAATACGTCGCCCTGCTTCACTCCGTGAGGAACCTGACAGGAGAAGGTAAGCTGGGAGTCAGGCGGCGTTATCATCATCATAGTTCCTGGTGGGCAGTTAGGAGGAACTGTGACAGAAAAAGCCCTTTGCTGCTTGATGGCGGCAACTTGAGGCTGGAGTTGAGGTGGATGTTGAGGTGGGAAATGGGGCAGGACTTGCGGAGGGGCTTGCGGAGGGGCTTGTTGCCGTATGTCTCCCAGGGTTAAAAGGGTTTGTGACCCCAACAATGCCCCTTGCGGTTGAATGCCTTGGTTTCTTCGGACGAGCTCGTAAGTTTGTGAATGAGAGCTCTGAGACGGCGCATCGTCGCGAGTCGTCGTAGTCGTCGTCTTATCAAATTCGCTAGGTTCTATAGAGACGAGATCAGGATATTTCTCCTTGAAGTGCTTCTTCTTGATAAAGTAAAACATGCAGTGGCTGGGAATATTCTGTACCGTATGCGAGCGAAGCCAGGATATGAGAGAATGCATTTCGAACCAGCAAAATGTTCTTCTTACCTTGAGTAACCACAAAATCCACATGTACCACAGTAGCTTAAATGAAGAAGCGAAGAGACGGGTTTGTCTACTGTTTCCTTCGTTTTCAAGTGGAAGGTAGTTTTCAGATGCAAGGGATCCGCTTACATTAGTGAGGGCAAGCAGTAACATAATGAGACTCCAACTGAACAATTTGTGCGAAGCAAGGTTAGACTTGGCCGTTTCTCAGTCCCCCTTTTCTCATCCGACAACTCACCAATAAGAGATCGACGCACCAACGAATTGCCAAACTGCTTTCGTGCACTTATTCCAGTACAGTCTGGGATTCTTCTTCCCCCATGTTGCAATGATTCCAAGGAATAAATCTAGCGGATAAAACAGCGTCGAAATTAAAAGCAACTCAAATGTTGCTAAACTCTGAGATCCCCCGTCGCACGAATAATCAAACAAGGAAACCGTCACCTCGGTCCTGTGCGTTTCATAGGGTGGGAGTTCTTCTAGTCCGATTCCAATTCCAAGCAGGTCGTAGCTGTAGCTTTCGCCTTGGCAAAAGTCGGGGATAAATTCAAAGTGGCTTTCATCATTGGCGTCAAGCCAAAGGACGCAATTGTCTTGACAACACATGTTTTGCGAACCATCTTCCCAAAACGCGTCAAGCTGCCTTGTAAGGTCTGTCCTGTTGCAGGGAACCACCAAATCACAGCCACTGTTGCACGTAATGAGAGCAAACTCCGAATTTACAAAGGAAAAGAGCAGGAAAAAAGTAAGCGAAAGAGCGAAAGAGCCGACGAGCGCTAGGTAGTCCGGTGTCAGTGTCGGCGTTTGGACATCCAGGGGGGGGGGGGTTGCTGTATTCTCACCTGCCACACGTCGATATCTTGTGTAGTAGTCAAAGGGGGACCCCAAAAAAATCGCCAACAACGGATGACGAGCACCAATGTAAGCAATCAAGTTCCTAACTCGAGAGTTGGAGGTTCCAGGGAGTCCATAGTAGCTAAGCTTGTTCACAGCCTCGACAGCGTCTGTGGTGTTCAGAGTTGTAAGTTGCGAGAAACGGGCAAGAAGGAGGAACGAGGAAGGGCTTCGGAGGGCGTGGATCCTTGGCAGGTTCCGTTTTTTGCTTCGCGCCTTCATCACCTTCATCACCTTCATCAGGTCTACTGTAGGCAAAAATAAACGGTGTCCTCTTTGTCTTCTCATGATAGGAAAACGATTTTACGAACCTTCTCGATTTGAAAAGTAATCCAGCGTAGTTTTTTTCTCTGCTATTTCTTCCTCTGAGGCAGATTCATCCTCATTCGTAGCCTGCGAACCAGCCGAGCCAGCGGGTTCCTCTTTGTCTGGATCTGTCCATAAAACCGCGGGGTCGTGCCATATTTCCTTCGCGAGAGTAGCCTGATCGCGTGCGTATTCGACCCATTCCATTTTCGATACAACGGGAGACGAGTTCCTGTCCTTTTTGATGTGAAAATTTTATTCTACGCTCGACTTTCGAAGCTTTACTTTTTTGAGAGAAATGCCTGCTTGTGAACAACCTGCAAAGGGAAAGTGATATAGATTATACATCATTCGAGAAGATTTGATACTGTTGAATACACGTTTTATTGAAGCGAAGCCCGACATATTAAGCGCTAGCATAACCCGAGTTCGTAGTTAAATCACTTTAACAAAATTTGGGGGATCATAAACAAGGTTTGACAGACGGATAAGGGGTGCACTGGGGGATTAAATTAATACGACATTTTCATCATTCCAAGGTGGTCCCCTTCGAAAGCCGCAACCCCCCGAAGAAAGCGCCAAATGCGGGTGGGAGTCTCGACGTTGGAGTCAGGAAATGCGGCTGCTCGGGTGGTACGCGGCGAGCATGGCCAAGCGGCCGTTCACGACCAATGTCGCGACGGCCTCCACCGTCATGCTCGGCGGCGACGGCCTCGCGCAGCACTTTGAGCACCGGGCCGCGCAGCAGCAGCGCTCCCCGAGTGGCAGCGGCGGCGGCGGTGCGGAGGAGCCGCCGCTGGCGCCGTTCGCTCGACGCGGTGCGGGTGGCCAAGATGCTGTGCTGGGCGGTGGCGGCCTACGTGCCGATCAACTACGCGGCCTTCGCCACCATCCAGCGGCTGCTGCCGGACCCGCCGCTCCCGGCCGGCGGCGGCCTCCGCGCGCGCCTGACGCTCGGCACAGCGCGGCGGGTGTTCGGGAAGGCGGTGCTGGCGAGCTCGCCGACGATGGTGATCAACCCAATCTTCTTCGCCTACTCCTCCACGGTTGAGGGGTGCGTCGCCGCCTTCGGCACAGCGGGAGGGACGTTCTGGCAGCCGGACTGGGCGGCAGTGCGATCCACGACGCGGCGGCGGTACGAGGAGGACCTGCTGCCGGTGCTGCTGACGGCCTACAAGGGCTGGGTGCCGCTGAACTGCCTGAACTTCTTCTTCCTGCCGCCGCAGTTCCGGGTCGTGACGGTGGCGGTCGCCGCCACGGTGTGGAAGATTACCTCTCCCTCGTGACACACAAGCCCCCGCCGCCGCAGGAACTGCTGACGCGCCCAGCAGCCAAAACGGCAGGCGCCGCCGCAGGGTGACTGACACAACGGCACAGCTCGGCCACCGTCGCTCACTTGCGCGGCTGACACGTCGCGGTGGCGAGGCAGAGCAGGGGGCGGGCACCACGACCGATGTCGATGGAGCAACTGCGGCTCGGACCCGCACGCCCCGCCACGCGGCTAGAGTCATACGCACCCTCCCCTGCCACACGCGTGTGGGGAGCCTCGAAGCTTCGCTAATTGCTTGGTGAATTGCGAATCTCAGGCAGCGCTGTAGGTCTGGGTTGACAAGCGACGCGAGGTCGTACCTCATCGCGCACGAGAGCATACCTAATTAGAATAGGTGAAGGCAAGAATGGAAGAGTGTGTAAACTTTAAAATACAAAGAGGGAAAGCGCTGTCTCGTCGCAATCGTATAAAGAAATTAATTCAGTCTTGCGTTATGAATCATCCCGGATTGAATTTTAATTAATTAATTTCCTGAACATCAAATGTTTTTGAAAAGGATCTAAACATCGATGAGTTACTCCCCTTCCAATCTCTTGCAAAATTCGTATTGATCCCGTGCTGTGTTCCCCCCCCCTGCCCCCCAAACCTACGACTCTCGAATCGATTCGTGTGGAAAGAATGATATTTTATTCGTCGTTAGAAACGTTATTAGTGCAGTCTCCATTTCGGTACGGGTTCACAGGTTCCGGTCAACATCTCCTCGCCGTGCCCCCCTCCTAATGAATGCATTGTTCTCACCTCCTCCAGCTCCCTCGCGACCTCATTGAAACTCAAATAAGTCCACACTGTAACGACTGTGACGACCCTAGCTATCCACGGGTTAACGATCGTTTGTTCTAGGAATAAACCGAAGGTCAACGTGAAGATTAACAGGAGGAACGTCAGGAGCTGAGCGTAAGCGAAGGGGAAGGGGGTGGAGCCTATCCTACGGGCGTTCTGCAGGTGGAGCTCGCCGTCGCTTAGGACCTGGTAGATTCGGCTTACGATGGGAGGGTGTTCGTCGAAGACGGTTGAGTGGACGTGTTTGAGGATTTTTTTCATCGAAGGGAGGGGGCAGCCCTTCGAGGGGAGGGGGCCGAGGATCGGGAGGGGGTTCTTTTGGGATAATAAGGTCAAGAATGTACCGTCGAAACGGTTGTGGAAGACTAACTTTAGGCGGGTGCAGAGATCTAGGTTCTGAGTTGGGGTCAATCGAGGGGTGTAGTGCTGCAACCGAGGATCAAGCCGGGGAGGCGGGCGAAGCGACGAGTTAGAAACTGTTTCTCGTCAATATGTTTACTGCTACTAACTACTACTAACTACTACTAACTAACCTTGGGGTTGTGCTTAGTGAGGGGGTGCGTTTCATGTGCAGAGAGTTCATAGGGAGTCAGAACCTCAACGAAAGGGATTGAAAGGAATGGAATCGGAAGGCGCAGACTCTGCAGATGAACCGCAAGATGCACCGTGAGGAGGTTTCGGAGCTCGGGCAGCTTAGGGTTGGCAATGTTTGGCGTTGACGTCGTGTTAACAATCGAAGAAGACGGAAGGAACGACTCGTACATGTCGTGACCGTCGGCCAGCTTGGAAATACCAAGACGGACGCTGGTTATGCCGCTCCAATAACGTTCATAACTGAGGTTTACGCGGAAGATTATACCGAAGCCGACGATGAAGGAAAAGGGTTGGTATGTCCAAGGGTGGTCAATTGTAATCGAAGGGAGGAATAGTGGAGGGAGAACGGATATGAGAGCAGGGAGGAATGTGCGGAGTAGTGGAGATTGAAAGAGGTTGAATAAAGTTGGAAGACCGTGGTAGTTTTTGTTGTAGATCAACATTCTATGACTTATATTTGAGTCGCGTAAAGGTACAGCACTGGACTGGAATCGGACTAGAATCGATTGAAAAATTATATTCAAATCCCTGATTTGCTTCACATCGTTTTCCTTCATCCTTCGAACGCCGTGACGCTCTCATATCGCTACCGTACATCCGAAGCACCAAGCATTCCTCTCGTTCCACTCAACGACACACTGCTGCGTTGATTATCATGAAATCAAAGCAAAGCTTCGCCTCAAGTCACGTCCAAACCGTGCACCCGGAGGAGGAGGAGGACAAGTGCATTATCTGCCTCGACTCCGATCCGAACGCCAAGATCCGCGGCTGCAATCACTCTTACACCTGCCGCGACTGCACTGAGGATTTGATTCTTCACGATGATCCTTGCCCTGTGTGCAGGAAACCGTTTACGAGGTTTGACGTGGGGAAGTGGAGTAGCGGTGTTGGAGAGCTTGGGGTTTGGCCGGCGTCGTTGGAGAACCTGACGCAGCTCGCGAGCGGCGAAGGCTTCAACGAGTACTTTCAGGATTTGTTTGTGGGGAACGAGACGTCGTATTTGAGGTGGAAGGAGGTGTTCGACGTTTTGGACATTCACGGGCCGGGGATTTTTGGACCTAGCATGCCGTTATTGCAGCAGGTGCTAAGGATAATGAAGTCAAAGGATTTGATGATATTGAGGGCGTTGGCGAAGTTGTGCAGTAAGGAGTTCTTCGACGACAAGACGCTCTCAGTGGCGGTGTCGAGGAGGATTTTGGAGGTTTTGGTTTTTGCGATACCGGCGCCGATGGAGGAGAAGAAGGTCCGAGGGAAGAAGAAGAAAGCGAAGAAGAAGAAGCCGGCCGATCAGAGGAAGCTCGAGGTTTTGGATGCTTACTTTGAGTTGGGGAAGGCGTGTGATTTGACTGGGGATTTTGAGGATGCGAGGCGATACTTGAAGCGAGCAAAGGAGTGGTATGAGGAGCAGCTGGGGCCTGATAGCGAGAAGGCGCTCGTGGCGACTTATAGGTTGATCGTGGTCTCTGGATTAAGTATGGGCGAGCTTATTGACAAGTTGAGAGTGTTGGTGGAGAGGATGGTGGAAGTGTTGGGGGAGGAGCATGTTGTAACTTTGGATACGCTTTTCGAACTTGGTGTTATGCTGAAGCTGAATGGAGAGTATGAGGAGGCGAGGAAAGTTTATGAAAGGTGCTTAGCGGGGAGAAAGGAGGTACTAGGGGAAGTTCATGGGGATACACTGATGACAGTGACTTGTTTGGGGCGTGTTTATGATGATTTAAAGGGGAGTAGGGAGTCGCTGGAGTACTATGAGAGAAAGTTGAAGCGGAGTGAGAAGTCGCTGGGCAAGGCACATCCTGAGACGCTTAATGCTGTTGGGAGTACTGCATTATTTTGTATGAAGGAATTGAAGGACTATGGGAAGGCTGAGGAATATTTTGATAGGGCCTTACAAGGATTTATCGAGCAACAAGGTACTGATGCTCATTTCACAAAAGTTACCGCAAAATACTATAAGTCATGTCTAGAAGCTAGCGGAAACGTGAAGAGGTTGGAAGAGTTAAGGGAGGAGTATTATTGGAGGGAGGAGTTAATGAATTCCGATTATATGGCTTTGGTTTAATAAATATGTTAACAAATACAATAAATCTATCCTTTTAATGAAATCTTCCAAACCGACCAACACCGTTTCTGAATTAGTTTCGTGCTCCCCAAGTCGTCCCGACAACCCTGCCCCTCCAATCCACACCCACCCAGACATAGTTTCGATTTGCTCCTTGTTTAAATTCCAGCTCTCGATAGTGTCTCCTTTGAATGAAAAGGCATGAGAGATCGTATACGACATCAGTGTGTCATCGCCTATTCCACGAAGAGAGATTGCAGCTGAACTATTACTTCGGAGGCAACACGCCTCGCAAAACCAGTCAAAGAGAAAGTACAGGTCAAGACGAGACCAAACCCCCCGCAACCGTCGTACTTCTTGTCGAAGTAGGCCGAGTCGAGCGCCAGCGCCATGCTGCCCAGGGGGAAGCACGACACAACCTGCGCCCTGCCCTGTACACGTCCTTAAGAGCACCCCACACATGCTTCTTACTTTGCCCCACAAAGAAAAGTCAACGTTAAACGACTCAGCTTTCTTGAACATCCCCGCCATATCAGTAATGTTCGAAACGTCCCGTCTTGAGGTATCCGTAAAGGTCCCATTCCAAAAGCAGGGACGAAACAAATCCTCCATCCTCAAATGTGGCCTTATAATCTCCCTCGTGGCGCCTCAGCATCATCACGCCCCTTATCACGGGCTGTCCTTGTAGCACGGTCAACTCAGCTCTCAATAATTTCAGACGATCGGACGTTGCAACTCAGTCGGACAAGAAAGTTTCACAGACCAATTTTCTCCAAAAACAATTGAAAAATTCGTTGAACCGCTCTCAAACGATCCTTAGCCTTCCATTGCTGTTCCCGAACCATAACCCGTATTAGCCTCTCCTGAATTTTCACCTCAGACACTCGTTGCGCTCTGCAATTAATCTTTGAGGGCCTCTCCTGATTCTCGCTCAAGCCCCACTATTTTGGGCGTAGTTGCAAGCCTTAATTTGTACCCTAACGTTTGTCCCACAGTACTGTCTGTCTAGTCGTCTGTTCGCTTACAGTAATTACTGGTAGTCGTCCAGTGTTGTGCTCTTCAGCAGCCAGTAAGCTGGGCCAGCAAGCAGCAAACTGTAGTAATTAATAATTCTCGTGCGCTTTAACGATTGCTATTAACGATTGAACTGCTGCATAATGGCAGGAATATTAAAGGCATTAGGTCGTAAATCAAGCGACGATGTCAAGGCCAAAGTCTCCCTCCCCGCTCTGATAGCTTCTCTCCGTGCTGACCCTTCCCCTTCGAATCTCGAGAAACTGTGCGAAGGCGTGGACGTTCTCCTATCTCCCCCCTCCCCGTCACCTTCAGAATTAGAAACCCTCCAGAACCTGTTATTAGAACGCCCTACAGCTGCTGCTGGCAGCCCCGCCGGCGAGCCAGGACCTTCGAAAGGAGACGGAGAAGAGGAGAGGTCACCTCTCGAGATGTGCGTGGGGGGGATGCCGCAGCTGGAATTCGAGAAGAAGAAGAGCACGTGCGCTACGCTTCTGAATGTTCTGAGGTGAGCAGTCTCACGTCAACTTGAAGATATTTGTGTTACATTGTACGTAAGAGCGCCACCCCAACACTCCTCACTCTCAAACCCCAGCCCTCCCCCCCCCCTCCCAACCTCCTTCTACACCCTCTTAACAACCATCCAAAACTCCAACGCCCCCTCCTGCCTCCCCCTCGGCAACCTCCTCCGTCACACCCTCTCCCACCCCCCCAACGCCTCCACGTACCTCGAGTCTCCTACGTTTTTGACCGTGTCGATTATGGAACTGCCGCTGAGTCCTAATTTTGATGTTTTGAGCGACGCCTTCTCCACGCTTAAAGGTGAGAAATGATAAAGCCCCGCGATCCACAAAAAAAAAGAAAAAAACCGTCGCACTAACACCACCCCCCGCTCCTTAGTCTCCTTCACTTCCCCAACCTCCTCCCCCTACCTCGAAACCAACTACACCCCCTTCTTCACCTCCTTCACCCACCTCCTAACCTCCTCTAACTACGTAACCCGTCGCTTCTCCCTCCAGCTCCTCTCCTCCGTCCTCCTCTCCCGCTCCAACTTCAACGTAATGATGCGTTACATTTCCTCCCTCCCCTCCTTAAAGCAGATAATGAATTTACTCCGCGACCCTCACCCAAACATCCAATACGAGAGCTTCCACGTTTTCAAGGTCTTCGTAGTCAACCCGAGGAAAACTAAGGAAGTTGAGGAAGTATTGAGGTTGAATAAAGTTAAACTTGTTAAGTTTTTAGAGGGGAGGTGGAAGGATAGAGAGGTGAGTGTTGGCAAGGCAATTGGACGGGATGAGGAAGAAACTCCTGACTGAAAACTATCCTTTTTTGCATTTTTTGTTAACACTATTTGTGGAACAGGGGGAAGGGAACTTTAAAGGGGAGAGGGAACTTGTTAGGAAGACGTTGGAGGAGTTGTAGGGGGCGGAGAAGAAGAGAGAGATAAGAAGAAGAAAAGTGGGAAGGGGGGCGATTTTTATTGAGAACCAGACCGAAATTAAAACCTTATTTTTCTTTCTTTCTTTTTGGGAGAGGGGCGCGTCGGCGGCGGGCACTACTGTTGGGCTGATGGGGAGCACTTTCTCGGTGATTTTCTCGGGCTCGGAGATTTTGATTTTGGGGTGCCCGGGACGGGTTTATTTATGTGAGTCAATGTGGTTGGCTCGTTGTTGTTGACCTCGTTAGAGGGAACGTTGACTACGTTCAAGTTATCGACGACCATTGAGTCAACCGGAGGTGACCCTGACGTTGTGTCTATCTCCTCGACCACGGCCGCTTCAACCCCCACTCCCACAACTCCGGGGCCCCCGTCCGCTGAAATTTCCACCGGCGCCGCTTCGGGCGGCGGAAGGCACTTGCCTTTGACTAAAATATCCGTAAGGATTTCCTTCGACGGGTTGGGGCTGTTTGATTTGAAGTATTTCTTGACCTTTAAGAGGCTCGTCGCCAACGCAGGCTGCATCTGCTCGAGACGAGCGAGGTCGACTCTGAAGAGTTGGGCTCCGCCGGCTTTGTTGGTGTTGAGTTCGACAAGGTATTTTATTAGGGCGCGGACATCTTCGCTCAGGTTCACTTCTACGAGGAGTTCATCTGGGACCTCTGGTTCGGGAACATAGTAGAACTTTCGCACTTTCTTTGGTGGTGGTGCTTCGGTTGTTGTTGTTGTTGTTGTTGTTGTTGATGTTGCTGTTGCTGTTGCTGTTGCTGTTGATGTTGCTGTTGCTGTTGATGTTGCTGTTGATGTTGTCGGATCACCTCCTGACCCTCCTCCTCCTTCCTCCTTCTCTGCCTTCTTCGCCTTCTTCGTCGGCGTGCTCCCGGCCCTCGGCCATGGACCGTCGCCCTCCTCGTAGACGTCCCACTCCTCCGCATCAGCGTCAGGAACGTTCCTGACGGCCTTGCTCCTGACTACCTCAACCTCCGAGGCGCTGACGTCGACCTGCGACGAGCGAAGCGAGTCGCAAAGGATGGGGCGTCCACGACGTTAGAAACGGCAAAGGAGTTGGTATCGGCGGTTGTACGTCGATCTCACCTCCTTGCCCTCAGTCTCGGAGTAGAGCATGTATTTGGTCTTCCCGGCCAGGGCACCTTTGTATTTGTCCGCAGGGAAGACTCCAGCTTCGCGGAGGGGAGCAAGGTGGCACCACTGCAGATCCGGTAGGTATGTCAGAACGTACCAGTATTTTATGGGATCGGAGCCCCAGACTGCGACGAGCGAAGCGAGTCGCAATAGAAGGGGCGTCGGTGACGTTAGAAATGGCGAAGAATTTGGCAGCGGCACCGTTACATATGGAAGTACGAGTTAGGGAGGGATCGAAGCGACCGACCAGCCAACCGAAGGTTGGCAACTCGAGGGAGGGAGCGAAGCGACGACCGAGCTAGTTCATAATATAATACATAGTGTATATAGCTCGTCGCTTTGCTCCTCGCACACTCTCACCTCCTCCGCTCCGGCCCTCCCAGCCGCCCTTGCGGCACACAACCTTGTTGAAGAGGTTCGAGCCCTTGGCGCAGGGCGCAATCTTTCCCGCTGCCCGCTCGGCCTTTCTCTTCTTGGCCGACTTGACCTTAAACTGCGACGAGCGAAGCGACGAGCGAAGCGACGAGCGAAGCGAGTCGCAATTGAAGGGGCGTTCGTGTTATTAATAACGGCGTATAACTTGGCAGCAGCGACTTTCGCTCCTCGAACATCCTCACCTGTTCCTCCTTCAGGCCCATCTTGGAGATCTTCTCCTTCCACGCCGCGTACTCCTCCTTGTAGGCGGCCTTGGCGTCGGCGGCTAGCTTGGTCCACTTCTCGACCTCCTCCGGCGGCAGGGCCTTCCATTGCGCTCCGATGACCTTGGAGAATTCGACGACCGACTTCCCCTCGAACTCGGGCAGATCCTTCATCTTGTTCCTCGAATCGATTGAATACAAGAGGTAGGCGGACGGCGGGTTCTTGGGCTTAGGGGGGGCGTCCGCGGGGGGCTTTGGAGGCGGAGGCGCCAGCAGCGCCGCCTTCTTCAGGTCCTTCTGCACGCCAAGCATCACTCCCATTTCCTTGGGGTCCTCCTGGGGGATCCAGTGCTTCGGGACCTTTATCCGCCTGCACTTGAGGTTTCTTATTGTGGTCGCGACCAGCTCGTCGGAGCTCTCCTTTTGCCCGTTTCTCCTCCTGTTGAGCTTCCTCGCCATCATGTAGGAGTTCCCCGCCTCCTCCCCGTCGTCGGGGAAGGTCCAGTGCGTGTATTGCCGCCACGGAATTTCGTCGAAGTGCGAGACTTGCAATTTGGTCCCCTCCTCGAGCTGCCGAGGAGCGAAGCGACGAGTTAGGGAGGGAGCGAAGCCGAGGGAGCGAAGCGACCGGCCGAGCCGCTTGCGGCGAGGCCCGAGCAATAGCGAGAACCCCTACGTGAACATATTCCGCCGAGCAATAGGAGAGCTAAATTCTTCGACCCGAGCGCCGCTTCTCACCTTGCTCCAGTGCATGAGTCCCTTGAACTTGACCGCGTTCGCCTTCACAATGTCCTCGACGTCCACGCCGTAGATCTGTGCGATTTGCTGGGGGGTCTGATCGTCAGCCGCAGAGTGCCACTTGATCTGGCTGTTGCAGTCCTTTGCGGCGTCGGAGTCCATCGCGGGTTTGTTGGGGACGAAGATCTTGGTCGATGCCATGAGCTTTGAGGATTTGTCCAGGGTTGGCAGGAGGGGCTTGTTCAGGTACAGAATGTCCCAGACAGCGCAATTGAACTTCTGGGCGATGGTGGTTGGAGTTTCGTTCTCGACTTCAGTCCTGTACTCGATGTTTATTGACGACACTATGGGGGACGTGCCCTCCTGCGAAAGACGAGTCGAGGAGCGAAGCGACGAGTTAGAATAATGTAACAGTGTGAAGTCCCGGCCATGTACGTCGTTGTCCAATACACACGCCTCCTCAGCTCCTCGCTTTGATCCTCGCACACTCTCACCTTCGGGGCCGGCGCGTCCCGGACGATGCAGCCGATGCGCTTGAAGCCCATCCTCTCGTAGAATCCGACAGAGTTCTCGGTGGCCTGCAGGCAGACGTATTCGTACTCCCACCTCCTCTGCGCCTCGAGCTTATCTATCATCAGCGCCACGAGCTGCGACGAGCGTAGCGAGTCGCATGAAGGTGGACGTAAGCTACCTTGGAAATGCGAAGCGATGATAGTGGCGTCGACATCCAGTCTGGAACCACTAGCGCAGCCGATTAAGGAACGAAATCGCGCAGAAACTCACCTGCTTCCCGCACTTGAGGCCTCCCAGGAGGGATATCTCCGCCACGTGGGGGTAGACGATTCCCTCGTTGAAAGGGTCGCCGAGCTTGGTCGAGGCCTGCATCCCCCTCGACAGCTCTCCGTCGTCGACGCTGTTGTCGTTCTTTGGCGGGTTCATGAAAGCCGACTCGTGGCTGCTGTCGAACCTGAAGTCGCTGCAACGAGCGAAGCGACGAGCGAAGCGACGAGCGAAGCGACGAGCGAAGCGACGAGCGAAGCGACGAGCGAAGCGACAAGCGAAGCGACGAGCGAAGCGAGTCGCAAAGGATGGGGCGTTCACGGCGTTAAAAACGGAAAGGAGTTGGCAGCAGTCTCCGTAACATACGGAAGTATCAGCGGTTGTACGTCGATATCCAGTACACGAGCTGTACAGACGATATGGACGTTATAAACTCCATTACGTACGGAAGTATTGAGGGTTTTACGTCGATATCCAGTACACTCGCCTTCTCAACTCGTCGCTTCGCTCCTCGCAGCATCTCACCTCTGCCAATTAGTGAAAGTAGTTGCGGTGATGAAACCCTGGAGCATACCGGCGTCCTCGCGGAGGCCTGGCTTGGCTTGGGTGCGGCAGACGAAGGAGTAGAGGGGGTCGTCGACGTCGAGGCGGTCGGCTATGTATTCGAGGGAGAGGGGCTTGGAGGCTTGGGAGGAGGGGACGGGGGAGGACGAACGGGAACGGGAGGAGGAGGAGTTGCACAGGAGGAGCATCTGTGAAGAGCGGAAAGGGGAGCAGAGCGACGAGTTAGGGAGGGAGCGAAGCGACCGACCAGCCAACCGAAGGTTGGCTACTCGAGGGAGGGAGCGAAGCAACGACCGAGCTAGTTCATAAATATAATACCAATAGTGTATAATTAATACCTTCCGTGTGTTCGCTCTCGCACACTAAGTCGATTACTCCTCACAGCTTCTCACCTCGCCCATGCTGCAGCGTTGGAAGGGATGAAAGGTGTAAGAGTGTGAGTTAGAGAAAAGAGGAAGCTGGTGAACGGATGAAAGGCTACTTGAGGTCGTTGCAGCGGGTCCAGTGCGACGACAGTTTGGATCCTTGCGTCTGCTCCTTGCGTGTGGTGTGTGTGGTACAGCTTGCAGCAAGGTTTCGCTAAGGTTTCGCTTGGTTGAAGTGAACGTTTGGTGCGGCTGCGGTGCTTTATTTGCGCCGTTCTGCTATTCCTTCTTCGGCGGCGCCTTTTTTCCTCCTCACCTGTCTATCAAATATTTCCTCCCCTGCTCTAACTCGAAAATACAACTATCTATTAGAGTGTCCTTGACCGCATTTGGGACGGCTGAGGGAGCATAGGATGGAGGGACGATCGGCTTCTGTTGAAAACGGAGGGCGAGCATCGGATAAGCGAAGGAGCACGGGGGGATGAACGGGGATTCACTTATTTTGAGCCGAAAGCCGCCTTTCTACTTTTTATTTTATTGAATACAGATCCAAGAACTAATACTACACAGCGGTGGTCTAACGAAAAGAGATTTATTATCCGAGGAGCGGAGATAGAATTGGAACTAATAAAAAATTGTGAGAAATTGGAATTTAAGCGTTACGACCGAGAAGGAGGGGTAACAAGGCTGCCGGGGTTGTGTTAGTGACATCTCCTGTGGAGCTTTTCGTGAGAGACGGCGTTATCATATGATTTTTTGAAGTATCCGTGGCTGGGCGCTTCTTCGGTCGAAAATCAAATTTGGTTTCAGGTGTTGGAGGCCTTGTGTTCTTATTTCAAGGTTACGGTTTTGTCTGGAGTATTTCGGTGTTTGTCTCACCCGCGCTTTTATTTCAGGTTTAGTTAGGTAGTGCTTTTTGTGTTTAAAAATGTCAGGATTAGCAGCAGCAGTGGACACGGAGCTATCGAAGGTGAGGGAGAGGGAGCGAAGCGACCGACCAGCCGGGGCGGGAGCGAAGCGACCGACCGAGCCGCTTGCGGCGAGGTTTGAGCGAAGAGAGGACCGTTTGTGTTGCTAGCCGGGGCGGGAGCGAAGCGAGGACCGTTGCTGTTGCTAGCCGCTTGCGGCCTGAACCACGGGCGACTGAACGTAGTTTCCGTGGGAGCGGAGCAAGTAACGTGTGGGAAGCGAAGTTTACATGCGAGCAACTGAGGAACTGATTCATTCTAACCCGTCGGTTCCCCACGCATCCCATCTACTTCTCAGTTCCGCGGCATTCAGGCGCAGATTAAGGACCTCCGTCAATCCCAGCAGACCCTCATGCAGCAGCTGAACGAGAACGACATGGTAAAGGCCGAGCTCGACCGTCTCAGCGACAACGACGTAGTCTACAAAATGGTCGGCCCCGTCCTGATAAAGCACGAGCTCGCCGAGGCCAAGACCACCGTCGAGAAGAGGCTGGAGTTCATCACCGGGGACTTGGGAAAAATTGAGGCCAATGCGGCGCAGAAGGAGCAGGAGGCCCAGGCGATCGCAGAGGGGATACAAAAGAAGCAGCAGGACATGCAGAGAACGGCCAAAGAGGAGGCAGAAAAGATCGCCAAGGAGGCCAGCGTCTAAAATAATAGTAGTTTGGGTGTGCTTGTGGGGGGTTTGTGGGGGTTTGGGGAGTTTGGGTGGGGAGCTAATTTATAAATAAACGCTTGCATGGTAAAACTTCAGTAACATGTTATTTGTTTGCTATCTGTCCTCTTCTGTGCCGCCTAGGAGCGTCTTCACTTGCTGGAGGCTCGATCTGCGCCTCATCCCTGGGTCGTCCACACGTCCCTTCGTCTTCTTGTACTTCACTTGCCAGTCGTACGGTATGTAGTCGTTCGGCACGACTTCGATCCAGGCGTCCGTGAACCACGCAGGTCTCTCCGTCTCCCACTTGGACCATGAGGCCAGACACCAGGGTCTGAGGAGTTCGTCGCCCCAGCCTTGTCTCGTGTCGGGGTGGTCGTACATGACGGAGGCTTTAGCTTCTTCCTGGTCCTCACGAAGATTCAGTACTAAATTTCGGTCGTAATCGCTCGTTGTATCGAAATTGTAGAAGGTGTGTATGTATTTATGTTTGATCGATGAAATGAACGTGACTGTGAACATTGAAGCGACGAGTGGAGCGAAGCGCATGGAAGATTATGTTGCCGACATTAGAAACGGTTGTTCGACATTTTTACTTGTAGGGATGTCCCCGAGACGGCTAAACGTGCTTACTCAGCTCTCACCTGCTGAGACAAGCCACAACGCGCTCAGGCTGACGAGCACTGCCTGCAGTGTCGCCGTATTAAGCTTGTTATCTTCGTCGTAGTAGTTTGCGTAAAGGAAGGCCGAAAGATAGCTACCTGCTAGAGAAAAAAGTAGAGAAAATGAGAACATAAACCCGCCCGCCTCACAAGGATTGCGTAGCTGAATCATCAACGTGAAGTTGAGGAGGCACTTCACACCGACTTTCTGTACGATCGCTACAATGAGCCTGACAGGTCCCTGAAGATTAACAAAGTAGTAAAAATCTCGTCTCAATATCTTGTACAGGACGAATAGGCCCATGTCCGCAGCGAGGTAGTACGCCAACCACTTAGGATTTATCATCGCGAGCAGAGCGCACGAGAAACACAGCAGAAGGACGTGTGCGAATGTAAGCGACATCATTGAGAGGAAGCATACAGCTCGAGGAAGTGCTTTGTCGGGAACAAATCCGTAAAAAACGCTGTTCGCGTCCCTTCCTGAAGGAGATATATCCCAATCATATGTTACCATGGAGGACGTGAAGCCAATTGTTGCCGCCGAAACCAATATTGAAATCAGGGCCCCGGTACTCTTCTCTCTGGCAAGGAGGAAGGCGTAGGCTTGGATGATAGTAGCGGGGACCGCTTCAAACACAACCTCGATCCCTTTGCAAAGGGACATTTCTTGGAGTGGTGGGATAATTTGGTGGTCCTCCTGCTCAAAGCCCGACCCTACCTTGTAGGCGTCAAGGGCGGGCTTGAAGCCAGTGAATATACAGATTGCGTCCTGGAAAAACATTGACGGCTTCTTGAAGTTTTGGGAATATGCAACCACAACCTGACATAACATTGTCAAACCGATAAGCCAGGTATTCATCCTCCCATAGCCCTCTTGCCCCTCGGTGTTGAAGAATTGAACCGTCATGTAGATATATGTAATCAAGTCGATTGTACTCAACAACGCCCCTCCGAAAACACGCAACTTCAAGCCAAGGTTGCTCGTATTCAGGTTGTATTGAGCAATCTCGACGATGAGCGGCCGCATCCATTCGTACTTCTTCTCGAATTCTTCCAAGGCGGCATTCTGTGCAATTCAGTGATCCACTGCAGCTGACGCCGCCGTGGTGGACAGGATAATGGTCGAAAGGCCCTTAGTGAGTTTGCGTCGTGGTCGTTCATGTTGGCAAGAGCTGTTTCAACCGTGTGAGCTGCTTTTACCCTGTTCAAGCTTATTTCATGCAGTAACGCCCTGAACCAAGGATGCCTAGCCAGAAATTCACGCATCGCGTCGGAAATGTAGAGAAATTCGTCGACGCCAACCTTCCCGAGTTCGGCGTGCTTTTTCCAGCCGCCCCTCTTCCTCGCGGTCTTGATCTGGTTGACGAGGACTTCGCCCAAGAGCTTGCCATCCGATTTTGATAAATTCGCCAAGTCGATGGAATTCGCGAAGTAGACTTGGTGATGTGAGAGGGCTGCGACGAACGGAGCGAGCCGAGGAGTGAAGGGAAGGGAAGTGACGAGTTAGTAAAGGTGGCAGAATAACGATGATACATTCGCAACTCACCTCGGTTGAAATTAGGAATGATTACCGAATTGACAACAACCTTCGGAAGTTTCCCTCCAAAGTTTATATGAAAACCCCAATTGATCTCTGTGGTCCGATCGTCCAGCTGTGTCACCTGGAACACAGAATGAAATGAACCTCGAATCACTGACTTGCCGTCCTTATTTTCAACAAGGGGGTGAGACGTCAGTGGGTGGTAGGCAACTACGACCGTCTTCTCGCTCACGCGCTTCCACATGATATTGCAAATGACTTCCCTGTCTGCCAGAGGGGAAGGGAAGCTAAAGGCTTGGTGGTAGATGGACGAGTGGCTGTTGGGGTGCTCAAGATAAACTTCGTCGTCGAGGACCATGTCCTTTTTTGTTATCCCAAAGGCTGGGTTCATGCACCTGTAGTAATAGTTCGCGACCCTGTGGCGGAATTTGTTGAGGAGGAGTTAGACTTAGGGGTGTCGTGTGTTTTGCACCGAGGGAGCGAAGCGACTGAGTTTCGAGCGAAGCGAGGACTGACGGGGCGGAACAACTGAGTCCCGAGCGAAGCGAGGACCGAGGGAGCGGAGCGACTGAGTCCTGAACGAAGGGAGGGCTGAGAGAAGCAAAGCCCGAGCAAAGCAGTGTCGTCTCACCTCGCAGCAACTCGTGAATGGTCGCCCCTTATCGTAAGCGTCGATTTAGCGTAGATATCTCCTTCCTTCACATTATAGAAGCCCCTCAGGAACTTGGTCGTGGAGAAGGTAATCGGGAAATCCTTGAACGGGATGGCACCCTGCATGTTCATACCGGTGAGCAGTCCGTGGGCGGCCGTAAACAAGGCATCTTCGCCATCGGTGTAAGTTTGTAAGACGTTGTCCATCTGCAGGACTTTCTCGTTCTCAACGTCAACGTCCGTGTTGTAGTTTTTCACATGAAGGGTTGCTTCAGGCGAGCTCAGGAAGGCAAGGGCCGCTGATGATTTGCTGCGACGAGCGAAGCGAGCCGAGAAGAGAAGCGACGAGTTAGAATATAGGACCCGAGCGAAGCGAGTGTCGACGATGTTTGAACAAGCATGCTCGACTGCTCACCTTTCCATGATGGGCACGATCTTCTTACTGCTCAGACGAGCCATGGTAGAAGGTTTCTTGAGTATTTTTCCTACAGACGGTAAAGCTTTTAGGGGGTGGCTCGCGACGATACTACTCGTGTGACTAATACTGGGGCTTTTTGTTGCTGTTGTTGCCGCTTCAGTGTCTTTCTTGTTGTCCTTCTCCTCTAGCGCTTTAACATTTTCGCGGCTATTCGCGAACGTTAATATGGAAAGCAGCAGCGCGTTGACGTTATCGTCGTATCCGGTTCCGTCTTCGTGACCCCCGTGCTCTTGCTGCTAGTAGAGTGAACTAAAAACCGGCTCAGGGTCTGTTCGAGCTGCGTTAGGAAAGCTGTTGTTGTTGTTGCTGTTGTTATTTCGTCGGACGGAGGGGGTGTGCTGCGGGAGGAGGTAGGCATGATTGTGGCAGATGGGTGGTGGGAGAAAGCAGAGGTGGGTGGTGTGTCGTTTAACAGAAACTAGTTTGTTGTTAAAATCCATGAAAATATGCATCAAGCACAGAATCAAAATCATCTGGGGGGAGAGGGGCAGCCAGTGATTCGTCTACTGCCCACTTCCGAAGCTTGTAGATATTGTATCTTCGACATCTGCTGTTGAGAGATTGAAGTTGTGTGGACGGTCCAAGGACAAGCGCCACATGCAAACTGCAGATTGCACCGCTGCTGTCTCCCACATGATCTTAACTGACGTACCAACCGTAGATTAAACTGCTGCTGTCTCCTACATGATTTTAGGTACCAACTGCAGATTAACCCAGAGCTGCGATTGCAGATGAACCCGCTGCTGTCTCCCACATGATCTTAAGCCAGATGTGCCAACCGCAGATTAAACCGTGGCTGACTCCATGATCTTAAACTGGATGAGAGTAGCAAGGTGGTGGGTTAGAATTTATTCAGCCCTAACCCTAATAAATTCAAACCTAGTAAGATCCTAACCCTAATAAATCCCATCCTAACCCTAACAAATGTCGACCTTTTTTTTCAGGGTTAGTTGCCTGCGCAGCAACGCACCCGTGCCCAACACTGAGCGAAGCGAAAATGCTGGCCCTGATCATGTGCAGATGCTCTTCAACCCTAACAGGAGTATCCTCACATCTTGATAGATTGTCCCATCTTGAAGAATTCATCCCCTCATGAAGAACTATATTTGAATAACTAAATTTCATGCGCTTCTTTATTTTACTTTCAGATATTTTGTAGTTTTAGGCACCTGCGATGCTCTTCTGCGCCATAAGCAAGGCCCCCTCAAACTCCTTATTTCCGCCGATGAAGCCGCTGTTGTGCACGAACTTGCATCCCGGAATTCCCGAGACCTGACAGAGGTAAGGTATTGAGTGAGAGATTGAGGGAGAGGGCGAGGGAATGAATGAGTGTGCAGGAAAGGGGCTGGGGATTTGTTGGGGTTTGACGGCGTGCCTCTCACTCTCTCTCACCTTCTCCAATTCAGCGTCCCTAACTCCCCTCCACGATTCTAGTAAACCAACGCGGTTGGTGAAGGCGGTCCCCTTGACAGTCACGGCCTGGACCCTCCACATACCTCCCTGGTCAGTGTACAGGACGAATTTAACCTGGCCCTCGATGTTGTGCACGGCCTCGAGGTCGTAGAGGTGCTGCTTCCAAGGCTGAGAGGGGTGCGAGGAGCAAAGCGACGAGTTAGAAAGGATAACTGATTGTGGTTGTGTGTTTTTAGGGCGTTTCGTATTTATTTCATTTAGGGCGACGTATTCCTTACCATACCACCACTCTCGAACTTGATGATCTGGCCGGAGGGGTCGACTGTGTTGCGGGCAAGGACGGCCTTCTCCACGAGGTCATAGGCGGCCATCTCGCACTCGACGATGTAGGAGAGGGACTCGACGAAGGCCTCGCCGCAGATGGCGCTGGCCTTCTCGAAGCGCTCGTCCTCAGTGGGAGACTCGGACGTGTCATTCCAGCGCTTGTTCAGGCGACCGACACGGGCGGAGAGGCCAGTGCCGTCAGAGTACCTAGGGTTCTCCGCGATCTCAACGCCGTTATCGATGGCGTCGAGCGCCTGCACGAAGGATTTGTAGAACTTGCTGTAGACGGTTTCGAGCTGATCGAGCGTTAGCGAGTACGAGCGGTAGCGAGTAAAGTGCAAAGCGATGCGAGTACCAAGGCTGCCTTTCTCACCTTGGCGGGCTCAGACTTCAGGGCAGGGTACAACTCGCAAATGACGTCCTTGCCGTAGTGGCGGTAGACGAGGCCGGTGGCGGACAGCTTGATGTCAAAGCCGCACTCGGACAGCGTCTCCTCGAAGCCTGCGGGGTTAGGGGGGGTGAGGAGGGTTAGTGGCGAGTAATCTGCAGCACGGAGCTTGCGACAGTGCGCCTTCTGTCCAGCTTAAGTTACTGTGATTGTTGAGCGACTATCCTAACGTGGCCAGTTGAACGTCCGCGTCAGGTTCAGGATCAGGATCTCCGACAATCGCGTCGACGCAGCCCGTCGTAAGTCGCCCGTACCTCTCTGGTGGTGATCGTAGCGCAGCTTCGCGTGGTCGTACTCTCCAGCCACGTCGATGACAATGTCAAGGGGGCCAAGCACCTCCAAATCACGAGAGCGAACTACCTGGGGGGGGGGGTGCGATGTGGGCATTGTTAGGGCGTGCGCGTGGATGATCGTGGCGGGGGGTGAGGCAACAAAACTAGCAAGTGAAGGGGTAAAATTGTGGAGGCAGAATGAACGGGGTAGTCGAGTCTCACCTTAGACTGGTAGTACGCGGGGTGCTGACGAAGCATCCAAACGCCCATGGCCTCGTCCGCCTGGTGGGAAGGGCGCAATGAATTTGCGTCGCACACGTCAGAAATAGAAGCTCAAAAGTGGAATGAAGAGGAACTCCATCGGTGGCCAAAGCGCAACCGCGAAAGGTATCTCACCTGGAAGGTCCCACTGTGCGTCCCGATCACGAGGGAAGACGCCGACTTCTGGCGTTTGGTGAGAGCGGACATGAAGAGACGCAGAGCTGGTGTTTTTAGCAGAATGGTGGAAAACGAGATGAAGGTGAGAAAATAGGACAAGTGTGCAAGGAAAGCCATTATAAATATTTTTGGTACCAAGAATTCGACGAATCTCTCTAATGAAAATGCTTTCCTTTCTTTGGGAAATTTTATTGACGGCGTGGCCGAGTGGTTAAGGCGATGGACTGCTAATCCATTGCTCTTTGAGCGCGAGAGTTCGAATCTCTCCGCCGTCGCACGATTTTTTTTATAGGCGAAGTGGCCGAGTGGTCTAAGGCGCTCGACTCAAGTTCGAGTATGATTTCATGCGCGGGTTCGAATCCCGCCTTCGTCACTAAGAAATCTTTTTTTGCCCGGGGGCGTAACGACCGTCGTCCGACCCTTTCCTCGTCCATCCGTCCATCTCCAAGGCAACTCTCTTTTTTTTAGGGTTAGCAGCCTGCCGCCCGGAGAGGGGGTCAGAGAGCTCCGCACAGGTCGCGGAGATAGCGGAGATAGTGGAGATACATTCATGCCGCCCAGCTGACCAGGTTCCCAGAAAAGAAAGGTTTGCAAAAGAAAGTCGAACAGTTTTTATGCAAATTGTAAGCGTTTCCGCTATCTTTCATTCATTATCCGTCCCTAAAAAACTTAACAGACGATCATTCCCTTCCTCTGTCCCAGAAAACCCTAACGCACGTTCGCTATTAAGGAAGCCCTTAAAACGCCTGTTTTTAAAGTCCCAAGAAGACAGATCGCAGTTGAACGATGAGGCTCCAAAGATCATCGCATTCATAGTTGTAACGTCCCACAAAGACAGATCACCGTTGAACGACTCGGCATTATAGAACATCCTCTCCATATCAGTTACCCTCCCCACGTCCCACCTCGAAATATCCTCATTAAACTGTTTTGCTGCTTCTCCAACACCTGCTGGTCCAACCAACTCACCACTAAACAAACTCCTCATACTCGTCACCTCCGACGTGTTCCACATACTAATGTGACCGTAAAGATCCCTCGCCGCCTCAGCATCATCACACCACTTCATAACAGCACAGTGAATATTCATGTCGCTCCGCTTCAGTATCTCGTCCAATTTCGGCTTCGCTTTCAGACGGAAGCCCTTCGCTAACTGTGACGCTACGTGAAGTGAATCGAAACCGGAAAGGAACAAAACGATCTCCCCCTGAACATCATCATTGAGTCGAGGTATTTTAGACCTCGCCGCGATCGTCTTGGCGAGGAGAGTAGCGAGAGAGAATAGTTCGCGTTGCTGTCATAAGGGATGAAATTGGCGTCCAGCTTGGCCTGCAGAGTAGCCACAGTCATAGGTTTCGAAACAATGGCGGCGGAGACTATAGACGAAGCTTCCGGCGGAACGACAGGGGCGATGGGCCTCTTCTTGGGTCGTCGTTTAGGTGGAATCTTATTAGGATGCGCTTTCGACGCTTTCGACGAAACGACAGGGGCGATGGTATAAGTTATCTCACCATCGTTGTCGCCCTCACTATCATCATCACTATCAATAAAGCCTCCTTCCTTCCTTCCACCCTCCTTCTCATAGTCCTCATGGTTGTAATACTCGCGCGCGCGGTCCAAAGCCGAGTAATTAATCTTAGAGGAAGGACCTGTTACTGGCCGCGAGTTATGGGGAGCGGCGGCACCAAGGGCAGCCATTGTTGAAATGGTCGCCGAGACTCCACCCGAGAGAGAGGGCAGAACTTGGTCTGATCTCTTCCCCTCGTCATCGCTACCGTCGTCTCCCGTCATCATATGGTGGTACAACTAGTAGCTGAGCCTCTGATACAGCTAATGAGAGCTCGGGAAGCGTCGTAGTCAGACCAATCCAACTTCAAATTTATGAAATGGGAATGTGACTGAAAAGTCGCAAAACACAATTTGTGGCCTCAACCCGCCGCAACCTCAAACGTTCAGGACGGCTACCGTAACTTCTTCCTCCCCCGTCTCCCCCCCTGCGCTCCCTCCCTCTTCTCCTCCTTCAATTTCTTTAGTAAATCCTCCGTCCTCATCGGCTCCCAAGTCTCCCCCTTCCTCTCCCATGGACTCCCTTCTTTTCCTAAATTACCGCACAGCCTTCGACGCTCTTTCCGACCGGAGGGATTCTCACATTGTTCTCCGCGCTTTCGTTGGTTTTATGGAGGTGAGAGATAAGATGTTTCGAATGAACTGATAACCCTGATGGTAGAGGCGAACTAGGAATGCATCAATAGCAATATCAATAGTGATGTGTTGTCATCGTCATCGTCGCCGTCGCTGTCGTCATTCCACCAACCACCGCCACCACTACTCTATTCTAACTCGTCGCTTCGCTCCTCGCCGCTCCTCGTCCCCAGCTCCTAACCCCCTCCCCCCTCCTCCCTCCCCTAACAACAACATCCCTCGTCCACTACATCCTCGTCTCCGTCCTCTCCCGTCAGCTCCTACTCCTCCTAATAATCTACCTGCTGTCCCTCCTCCTCCTCCTCCCCGTCTACGTCCTCGACGTGCTCCTCTTCGACTACACCGTCCTGGACGTTATAGTGATGTACTTTGTGGTTTCCGCGATTTGTAGGTTCGTTAAGAGGTCGCTGGCTTTCCCCAGAGGGTACTGTTCTGATTATTGGGCCTTCTGGGAGGTGAGAGGGCAGACGACCATAAGTACGAAGGTAAGGAAGTTTCTTCCGAAGAGCATCCGCACGTACATTGTCAGGGACCGCATTTTCGCTTCGCTCAGTGTTGGTCGGATTTACGATCTAACCCGCCGCTTCACTCCCACTTCGCTCTGCTCTCCTCAGCGGTCGTCTTCTTTTCTAACTCACACAACCACCACCACCACCATACACACACAGTCCTCCAGGAACCCCACCCCAGCCGACCAAAACCCCAGCCTAGACAAGACAGTCACCGACGCCTCCCGAATCCTCCCCCCCGACCACCCTCTCAGAAACCTCGACGTCCTCCCTCCCTACAACCTCCACCACATCAAGATGGTCAGGGAAGTCTCGGAGTCGCTCACGGTGTACAAGGAGGACGAGGAGCGTTGGGAGTTCTTGGAGGATGTGAAGTTCTGTTTGGAGGTGAGAGTTGTGCTCGCTATGCGTTTGAAGCGACCGAAGTCGGTCCTCTAACTCCTACCTACCCGTCACAGAATTCAGAGGGACCTGGTAGCGACCCCGCCAAGGGAGGTGAGAATCGATGATAATAATATAACATAAGAACGTTTCAAAGAGCATCTGCACGTACATAGGCAGGGCCAGCACTTTCGCTTCGCTCACCCCCCCCTTGCTTTGCTCCTCGCAGTGACGACGAACCTGGAGCGGATGCTGGCCGAGAACGATGCATCCACACCGATCCCAGGCAACGTCCTCCGAGCTGCCTTCCTTGCGTCCTTGAACCGGACACTCCAGGAGAGGGACGCTACGCAGTTTGCGACGGAGGTGAGACAATTGCACTCTGTCGTCGGTGAAACTACTGCACTCTGTCGCTTCGATCGAAATTTGTTAGGGTTAGAATATACTCGCTTTGAAACGTAGTGGTTCGACATGGGGATTCTCGGTCGCTTCGCTCCCTCGGCTTCGCTCCCTTTCAACGTCACACACAGCTTCTTACCCACTCCACTCTGCTCTCTGATATCGTCGCTTTGCTGCTCCTCTGCAGTGCGGCCAGTATAGCGACATCATCGATTCACAGCTCGAGTTCATGGCGGAGGTGAGTTTATATTTATTAGGCGGGCTTGTATTTATACAATGGTCTCGGCCGCAAGCGGCCTATGTACTCGCTAACGCTCGGGCCTCGCTGCAAGAGGCCCGGTCGGTCGCTTCGCTCCCTCTCCTCTCGCTGACGCTCGGTTCTCGCTTCGCTCCCTCTACCCTTGCCAGGCGATTCACTTGTCCACGACTGACATCATCTCCTCCGCCCACATTTTGGCCGACCCGAGGAACATGATGAACGACGACGGCAACTGGACCATCGTGCAAGCCATTTGGCAGATGTTGAAGAACGCGCTCAAATTCACCTCCACAGTGGCAGCGGCCGACTTCGACCTCGTGTTGTTTTCCTTCGGCTACGTCCGGCAAGGTAGGCTGAGGAATCTCAACAGGCGGAAGGGCATCGAGGCGTCGGACGTCGTGATTCGAGAGACGGGCAAGAAGGGGGGCTTGGTCGAGGCGTTGTGGGTCAAGAAGGAGGGGAGCAAAGGCACCGTTGTTTATTGCAACCCCAACGCAGGCGTTTGGGAACTCACGGGGCAGTCGCTGGGGCTCGGGGTTGGTGGTGCCGGAGAAACTGGCGACGAGGCAGGTGAGAGCTGAGAATGCGTCGATTGCAATGTATGGAATATGTTCACGTGGGTGTTCTCCGTCGCCTCGCTCCCTCGATTCTCGCTATCGCTCGGTCACTTCGCTTACTCGAACTGTATACTAATTCGTCGCTTCGCTCCTCGCCTCGTCTTTCGCTCCTCGCCAGGTGAGAGCTGAGAATGCGTCGATTGCAATGTATGGAATATGTTCACGTTGGTGTTCTCCGTCGCTTCGCTCCCTCGATTCTCGCTATCGCTCGGTCGCTTCGCTTACTCGAACTGTATACTAATTCGTCGCTTCGCTCCTCGCAGGGTGGATCGAAACTTACTTGCGGCTTGGTTACGATGTCGTGGCGTTCAACTATCGGGGTTACGGCCGAAGCTGCTTCTACCCGCCCCCTACCTCTCCGCCCCCCTTTCCGCTCAAGTGCTGGCGGTGGTTCGGGAACTGGTTCGGATCGGGCGGGTTGAAGCCTGCCAGCCTCAAGAGCGATGGCCTGATTGTCTGCGATGCAGTTGTCGGGGTGGACGGGAACAGGTGAGAAGGCGTTTGTACTGGACTGCCATGGTCTCGGTCACTTCGCTCTCTCTGTACTCGCTAACGCTCGGGCCTCGCTTCGCTCGCTCGTCGCAGCAAACTCATCGTCCACGGAGAGAGCATCGGAGGGATGGTCGCTGCTAGCGCTGCGGAGGGTCGCGACGACAACACTCTGCTGATCGTCGACAGGAGCTTCAAGTGCTTGGAGGCGGTCGCGGAGAACATGCTTGGGGGGTGGGTCGGGGTGGCGATGCGGGTCTTCTTGCGAGGTGAGGCACTGAGAGCTCTTCATAACCCCCACCGCGCAGCTCCCCGGCGTTCAGAAGAAATTCGCCCCGTTGCGTGGAAGCTGCTCGTCGCTTTACTCCTCGCAGCTTCGTGTATGGAAGTATCGGCACCTATCGCCGAGATCCCGTAAACGCGCCTTCTCGTTCTTGCTACTTCATTCCAACTCGTCGCTTCGCTCCGCGGCTCGCTCCGCTCGTCGTAGGCTGGAACTCGGACGTCGTCACCAGTTTCGAAAAGAAACGCGGTCCTAAGCTAATTTGCCAGGACCCGTTCGATCAGATCATAAATTACACCGCTGGCCTCATGGTCGGGGTGAGCTGGAAGAAGGAGGTTGAAGGAGATTTAGAGCAGCACATGTTCCCCGTTCGAGTTCGAGAGGAGTACGTGAGGATGGGAGAAGGGAGGGAGAGCGAAGGGGGGGGGATGCTCTTCGCTCCGGAGAAGATTGCGGGTGGGGAGAAGTTGGGAATAGAAACTTTGGCCAAGTTCGCGGCCGCCGTGCGGAGCATCGGCATCCGCGTCACGAAGGGCAACAAGCGAGCGAGGGAGGTGAGGAACTGTTTGACTGCGATGGCCACCTTACGTTGGCGTTCTAGGTCGCTTTCTCCCTCCATACTCGGCTTGCTCCTTCAAACTTCAATCTAACTCGCCCCTCCGCTTTGATAGGGTCTGGAACCAGTTGGAGGGATGGCGGGGCGCGACTTCAGTGATAGCGATAGTGACGACAGCCAAGGTGAGGCACTGCTTCGTGTACGGAAGTATCGGCACGCGCCATGGCCGATAATTCTAGCTACTTCATTCTAACTCGTCGCTTCGCTTCGCTCCGCGGCTCGCTCAGACGAAGAGATGGGAGGAGGTGCAAGGACCAACAGCGCCAGAACTTCTGCCGGGAGGATGGGGGAAGGCGAGCTGAGGGAGGTAGGACTCGGTCACTTCAATCCCTCTGTACTCGCTAATGCTCGGGCCTCGCTTTGCTTGCTCGTCGCCGTGTGTACTGGACTACCATGGTCTCGGTCGCTTCGCTCCCTCAGCCCGTTCTAACTTTCGTCGATTCGCTCCTCGGCTCGCCGCAGCTGAACTTGGCATGGAATTTGCTTAGCGTGTGCGACGGATTGGGGGGTATGGGGCTAGGGTCCGCCGCGAAGATTAGCCTGGAGGCGGTCTGCGTCTGGCTCTGTGTGTGCTTGAGGGCGGGACCGTGCATAGTCAGGCGAAGGTCCAAGTACAGGACCGGAGGAGGCGATGGAATCATCGACAGCGATTTCGACCCCAGGAATCCGGGCGGCGGAAGGACTGCGAGGGGAGGCGTCGCCCTTCCGGCTGTACTGAAGGGATTGAAGGAGGTAAGAAGCTGTAACGAGTGAATCGGCGTAGAAACTCTTGACCCAGGTCGACACCGTTGCGTGGAAGCTGCTCGTCGCTTTACTCCTCGCAGCTTCCATGGCCAATAATTCTAGCTACTTCATTCTAACTCGTCGCTAACTACTTTCACCGCTTGTTTATTCTACCCCCAGTTAAAAACTTCAGCGGGGAGCTGGGGACAAGAGGTGACAAAAGAAATAGACGTTATAATACTGATATTAGATTACGCGGTGGAGACTGTCAAGGGCAGAGCAGGGAGCGGAGCGGGGAGCGGAGGTGAGGCACTGCATTCGTCCTCACCAAAACTAGCTCCGCCACAAATTTCTTTTCATCTTTATTCTAATTCATCGCTTCGCTCCTCGTTCTCTCCTCGTTCTCTCCTCGGCTCGCTCCTCGGCTCGCTCCTCGGCTCGTCACAGAAGAGGTTCAGGTAGTCAACTTGATCTGCGGGCACAATGCACCGTTAGGAAGGGCCGAGATGCAGGAGCTAAAGTATTTCATTGGCAAGTGGGAGAGCGGAGAGGGCTCCGTTGGCGGCGGTGGAGGTGCGAGCGCTACTCTAGTTTAATGAAACGCTCTTTCTTTCCACTTTCCAAGAATCAAACGCGTTGTAGATTTTCATACAAAGTTACATAATTCTTAGTCGCGCTTGGTATTCAGTGCCTTCAAACGTCCCCGGGGTCATTTCCTTGAATTGGAAGGCCGCAAAGACGGAGCCCGACATTGGGCGTTGAGATTTCATACAAAGTTACATAATTCTTAGTCGCGCTTGATCACGGTGGAGGTCGTAGCCCAGTGGTCCACATACTCGTATTCGGTGCCTTCAAACGTCCCCGGGGTCATTTCCTTGAATTGGACGGCCGCAAAGACCGAGCCCGACATTGGGACCTTCATGATGCAGACGGACTCGCACTCCACAATTGAGATGGTATCGCCACTTGCGTCAAATGTTGTTACGTTAACAGCAGGCTCGTGAAGCTCTCCGTTGAAGCGGACCACAGCGACAATGCATGCCATGCCATCTACCACGTTGGGGTTAGTTTACATGAATCCGCCCCTTTTCCCTCACTCTTCATGTCATTCGCTCGGTCTCACCTATGGAATTCTCGCCGGAGGGGCACTCGTCTTCGAAGAGGCCAGCTCCGAGACCAACCTTCAGCCCAACTTCGTCAACAACTTTTCCACCGGTGGACATGTAAGGGTCGCGCAAAGTCACTTCAAACTGATTCTTCAACAAATCTTGTACCGGGAACCAATCGTTAGGGGTGGTGATTTGTGGGGACGACGTGTAGTACTTGAGAAGCGCAGTGGGGCCTGCCTCAGTGAAGATGCCGTAAGGACAAGCTGCCTCAAGGGCATACGGAGGGGCTACATTAGGGAGAGGCGCGAAGAACTCCCCGTTCACAGCTCCATCCCGCTTCTCCGAGAAGGCGACTTCGGTGGTGTCGTCTGCCGTGGCCTGAGTGATTGATAGCTTGTCCTTGATTCCATCAAGAAAGGCGCGCATGCCAGGCTGCCCAGCATGCTCTGAGAAGGTTAGGGAAGTTGACTCAAGATCGTCAGAGACGTCTTGCCATATGTAGTGGCTGTTGGCCCCGGTGGTAGCAAAAGCGAAGAGGCAAGCTCTGAGGACAAACATTGAATATAATTGGATATTTTCGATACCCCAAGATTTTCCTTTGCCCTAAAAAAAACACTTTCTCTCTCAAAATCATCTTTTTCATCTATTTTCTGTCTCCTTCCCTTTCGCTCTCCTTAGCTTCCCTCTTCAATTCCTTCACCCTCTCCTCGTCCACTTCTCCGACCTCCCTCCCCAACTTCAAGAACTCGCTCTTGTCCTCCTCCCTCCTGAAGCCCTTCAAGTACTCCCTCCTGTACCACATGACGACGTCCTTGTACTTGTCGTGTTTGACTGCTAGTTGTAGGGCGCGATCCCAACGGTACAGGCGCACGTTCATCTTGATGGCGTGGTAAAGTTTCATTGGCGATGCCTGAGCGAGTTACGTAGTTGAGGGTTAGAAAAAAAATCGACATTACATCCTCCATCTTCCTTCTCTCTCACCTGGAGGAGAATACTCTCGGCCTCCTCGGGGCAGCGCTTGTACAGCATCATCTCTGCGTTCCTGACCTCGCTGGAGGCTATTGACTGAATGTACTTGATGTACTGGAGTTTGTCCACCTCCTTGGTGGCGCTGAGGGCCACCGCGGCCGAGTCAAGGTCCTGGTGATAGATGGCCATCGCAGCGAGCGTCGCCCAGAGCTGGGGCGACTTGATGTAGCGGCAGAGCTTCACGCAGTCCTTGAACCTGCCGCCGGCGGCGTACTCATACAGAAGGGCGGGGTAGGGCGGCACGGTTCTTGTGAGCACCGCTCCTGAGGACCGTCGGACGGTGATGGTGTTGCCGAAGAAGGAGAGGATCTGGGGGTGGGATCCGAAGGAGCTGGCGTCGTGGGACTCGACGCTCTGTGACAGCAGGTCCCTGTCCACGTACAAGGCGTGGGGGTAGTAGTACACGGTCAGCCGCGAGTCCGCGACGCAGGCCAACAAATCGGAGGTGTCGTTCCACGCAACGGTGTCGACCTGGGTCAAGAGTTTCTGGATGGCGAATTTCTTCTGAACGCCGGGGAGCTGCGCGGTGGGGGTTATGAAGAGCTCTTTGTTGGAGTCGATGAAGACAAGCCTTCGGTCCATGCTGCTGGTGGAAAAGAGGGAGAGCGAAATCTGCGGCGAGCGAGCGTTTTGAGTCAGTAAGCACGTACTTCTAGCAACCCTCACTCCCTATTTACCGTCACTCACCTTGGTAATCTCCTGGTCGTGCTTGACCTCTCCGTTGTTGCCCAGCGGTCGGCCGGTGAGGATGTCGAAGCACCTAATGGTCTTGAAGTCGGTCTGGTCTAGGATGGCGATGACGTCGTGGCTTAGGCTGACGTGATCGGCGCTGAGGAATTCGGGGCGGAGACCCTGGAAGCGGGGCGCGCTGAGTTGCCTGCGATGAGAGCGAAGCGAGCGTGAAGATTGGCGTGTTAACGAGTTTAGAATTGTACAGCTACAAGCAGCTACAACTTCTTTCTCACCTGCCCTCGTAGTTGTACACGGTGACTCCCATGACAGTGTCGACGACGGCGAACGACTTGGGGGCGAGAACGATGAGGTTCACGGGATTCCTGAGGTCAAAGATTTGGGGAGTGTTGTAGTTGGGACTCTCGTAGATGAAGCACTGGGTAGCAGTGGCAACCACGAGGTGGTCGTGCCCTAGGCTAAACTCGACCACCCTGTCCCTGGGGAAGTCGAGCTCGTCGAACGAGTTGGGGCTGGTGACGTCGCTGATCTGGATCTTCTTGGGGTCGGTCAGGGTCGCTGTGACATTCCCGTATTCCAAAGTCCTGTCCACCAGCTGCGCGAATATGACCACGCCTCCTCCGCCGGCTCCGGCGAGCTGGGTGCCGTCGGACGACCACTTGCACTTGACGATGGACCCAGTAGCAGGGTTGTTCTTGCACACGGTCCAGCCGGTCTTGTCGCACAGTCTGATGACGTTGTACGACCCTACGGCAAAGAGGGAGCTGTTCGGCCGCCAGGCGACCGAGGTAATTACGTGCTCGTGGGGGTTGGAAGTAAAGAGCGGCAGACCAAAGCTGCGACGAGCGAAGCGACCAGTTAGAATGAAGTAGCGGCGACAGTACAAGCTTGATGCCTCACCTGTCGTACACCCTGTAGCAGCAGTCCTCTCCACCGGAGACAATTAGGCCGCTGACGTTGTTCCAGTCACAGCACGTCACGACGCCGGAGCTGCAGGCTTCCCACGTTACGGTCTTCTGCTTGTTGCTCGCGAGGGGCAGAATGATGAGCTTGTTGCCATTGGCCAGGAGGAGGGAGGTGGAGGAAGGGGAGAAGGAAAGCGCGTAGATGGGGGTAGGGTAGGTTGCGAGTTGTGACCTGCAGCAGCAAGGTAGAGTACAGTTAGAGAACAGACAGAACGAAGCTACGAATGTCTTATCCTATAGCTATAATAGTAGGCTCACCTCAAATTTCCATTCCTACTCCACACCTTGACCTCTCCGTCCTCTCCGCTCGTAACCAACGAGCTCCCGTCCAGGTTCCACTCCACGCAAATGGCAGCGCCGTCATGCGCCTGGATCTTCTTCTCGAGCATCCCGTTCTTCTTGAAGAAGCGGAGGGTGCCGTCGGTGCAGGAGGCGGCGAACATGTCGACCACAGTCTTGCCGGCGGGGGGGAACCAGGATATTGAGGTTATGTGGGCGCCGAGGTCGGCGGGAGTAGATTCTTCGTCGCCTGTTGGAGGGAAACGGGGGGGTTGTTGTCGAGTTGCGTTAGCGTAAGGGTTTGTTTTTATCGTCTGTCTGTCAGTTTGTTGACCCCAAACTTGGGGAGGGAGGGGGGTCCAAACATGCTCCTCACCATCTGCTCCAAATGAACACAGCGTCTGGTCGTCACACGTGGCGTAAATTGTGGGGGAGTTTGGCGTAAAGGAAACTGCCGTCATCATCTCGCCGCCTGAGCGAGCGCGAGAGGGGAGCGAGGCAAGAGGTAAGGGAGGGGAGGGGAGGACGAGGGGATAAATTGAAACAAGGATGGAGAAATTGGAGGGTTAGAGGCGACGTTGGGACGTTAGAACTTATCACGTAGGAGGGGGGGGCTTACGTTTCTTCGCGGAGACTGATATATTGAGCTTCATCGCCGTTTACAGGGATTGAAGGTACGAGACAATTTCAAAATCTGACCTCGATCTATCTTCTCCTTTTCCCTGGGTTTTGGTTGTGGAGCCTGACTGAAGTGTTCACGCAGCTGTCTCCTCCAGCCTCAGCTCAATCTTATTTGAATGTCGTCGATTTCCCCAGAGGCTTAGCAACGGGATGCGATCGCGCAAGGGGCAGCAAGGGGCAGAAGGGAAGGTGAGATAATATAGATAAGATGCCTGCCTGCTCGGTGGCAGTTGTTGTTGTTGTCAAAGAGGCGCAGCGGGGGGGGGGTAGGGGCACAATGCAAACAAAGTACTGTTCAAAGATATCTTGTGCTACTAAGTCGACCGCCTCCCGTATCCAGATCATCTCCGTCCCTTGGATGCTGTACCCTTTTCCTTTCAGCGAGGAGATCATGCAGGTTGCGGAGATCGTGCAGGGCAGGGGTCATGAAGTGACCGGTCGAGCATATATCTGCTGACGGCGCCCTGCACCTCTGACTGACGCTGTTTCGGGTCTTCTGGGCCCCAACGTACAATTGTACACACCTTCCAATACAGCAGAGGCTCCACAATACAGCGAGAGGCTTCCATCTCTTTAAAATGGTCGTCAATGCGTACTGGGACTGGGAGCACCCCAAGGTCAAAAAAGATAAAAGGTTGCGAACCATTCGTAGATATCAGCAGCTTGGAAATTTGTTTTATTGAATAAAGCTGAATTGTTTTTGTTATAAATTTTATAGTTTTGTTTTTATATTATTATATTATATCAGTTCCAGTTTTGAGGAGAAAGAGTCGCGGCTGAGCAGGATCGTCGATTCAGGGGGTTTGGGACCAAGATTTCGGGAGGGTGGATCGAGGGGACGAGCGTATCGGTAAGCTCTGTTGGCGAAATGGCCAATTAAGTAGCCCAGGAGATTTACCCCAGGATCGACGATGAAGCGGGCCCGCTCGCCACCTATCAACTCACCAGTCTCGCAAAGTAGGCTTTGGAGGAAGACGAATGTCGCCTCCCAGCGCACGTGCGGGTAGAGTAGGCCAGCGATAAAATGGTCAAGCAAGTGGTAGACGGACCAACCGTCCACATCCCCGTCAGAACACTTGTTGTGCTCAAAGGGACATTTTACAAAGTGAGGCACTTCGAACACACTGAACAGCAAGACGTTGCCGTACCGAGGGACGACGAAGAGATGAAATAGAATCCAGCAACCTACCGCGCCGATGGCCACCTTGCAGATCCCAACTATGTTCACAAAGTTCTGGTCCTGGTTCGCTAGCCGGCGGAAGAAGAGGAATTGAAATATGACATACAGGAGAGGGACGGCGTAGAAAGGGAGCTCGAACCATGCCATTGTTGAAGGGAATGAAGGTGGGTGTTGTAGGTGAAGACCCCGTTAGAATGTGGGTGGGAATCTAAGAAGGGGGGGGATGACAAGAAAGAGTGACTCGGGCGGATCTTCCTGACTCGAGACTCAAAGAAGAAGAGCTGAAGATGGCGCCTTGAAAATCGCGCGCAGGAATACGATGTTGTTTGGAGAGGGCCACAGGATATGTTTAAATATAGAACGGCCAGAGCGTTATGGGGGTGATATCAGAGATTTCCAAAATGATGACAAAACGTAGTTTTCCCAGAGTGAATTTTATCGCAGTATTGATGTATTTTCATGGTCAATTTTGTTCAAATTATTCACCTTGAGGTCTTTCAATGACAAACACTTGTATTCGGCTTCTCTTGAAAAGTACTTCTTGGCCGTTTTGAAAAAAGGATTTTCATAATAAAAACATCTTTTAACCAAATAAGGACCATATTAAGAATAAAAGGGATATTAAGAGCGTTTTATCGCCTAGTTGGTCATTTTAGATTCTTTTTTGAAGCATCTTATATAAATCCATTTTTTGTCCTTAATAATGAAATATTATTCCTCTTGGGGGTCTCAAAGAAAAGAATATTACCAAAAATTATCAAGAAAATGTTTTCAACAATCTAAACAGTAAAATCGCTCGAAAAGCACGTTGAAGCTCAGCCTCGCGATTTAATTTAGCGTCATACATACCAAAGCAAGCGCAAACACATAAAATATAGTCCTATTCTTGACCTTTAATTACACTTTTTGAGGTTACGACCTTCGAACCGGCTCCTGAGTCGACTGGTTTAAACTTTATTCTTGAACCTCAACAAGCGGGCGCTTGTGTGTATTTGTTCCGGGAGCCCTCCTCACATTCCTCCGTTCCCAAATTGGACTAAAGTGTTTCACCAATTTCTTCCCCCCTCAACCTTCCCCCCCAAAAAACCTCCCCTCCAAACAAAACCCAAATACACGGCCTCTGGAACTAAACAGACATGTCCTCCATTGAGGAGCTTCAGGCCAAACTGAAAGAAGCTGTCGCCTTGCTCGAAGCAGAACGTGAGGCCGTCGTGAGGCTTTCCACTCAGCTCGCCGCTGTGTCAGCTGAACGAAATAAATTTGAGAAGGTTGTCCAGGAGATCAACAGTGACGCGACTCTCCAGGCACGACGTCAAGTCCTGGACGCATCACCCCTCGATCGGTCCAATCCTGGAATTTTCGTGGTCGACAGCGTTATTAGCGAACAAACCAGCATCAACAACTGCCGCACCAACGCTATAATCCATGAGGTGCCCCACATTTTCCTTCAAGCCCTCCTTGGCAACAACAAGAAGGTAGGCAAGACGCTCTTTCAAAAAGTCGTCCAGGAGGGGTTCGTTTTCTGGTTAGGGTTAGGGTTAGGGTTAGGGTTAGGGTTAGGGTTAGGGTTAGGGTTAGGGTTAGGGTTAGGGTT
>BRXY01000392.1:0-25515 GCA_030267945.1 Triparma strigata | reverse complement strand
ATAACCATAACCATAACCATAACCATAACCATAACCATAACCATAACCATAACCCTAACATCGTCCGGCGATCTTTTACCAAATCGACAACCTCAGTGTCCGGCCGATGATTTACAGACTTTGGGAAACTTATTATATTTTAAAGTCTCACACAAATTTTACACTATAAATTCTAATTGTTTCTAATAATTGCCGCAACATCAACCCAGACTCAGGCCCTTGCCCCTGCCATCTCCGTAAATCTCTTCCCTAAATTCCCTCTTCTTTCTCTTCTCATCGTCGTACCCTCCTACGGCGACTCCAACCATGAGCATCGGCAGCAGAACCAACCACTCGAGGCCCTCCAATACATGCTCGTTGTAGTGCACCAGAAAGTTCTGCGATGTATGTCCCCCTGTTGACTTCTTTATCCTAAGAGTCAACTCCATCGTGCGAGGGATTGCACCTCCCCAGAAGGTCGCCTCTCCCGTGATCCTCTGCTTCGCGAACACCACGCCGCCGTTGGTTTTCGACGCGTCCCAAATCTCCACGACGCCGGACAGCCGATCGCCCATGTTTCCGTTCGTTTCGTAGGCCACTCTCACCCACCCTCCCTTGACTTCCATGTCTTCCACCGTGACCTCCCCCTCGTTTGCGTCCCTCCTGCCTCCCCTCCGACCCTTCTCCCACCTTCCTCCTCCGACCTCCTCGATCCTGCGACGACCGATGTTAGCTTTTCGACTTTTAAAGTTCGTCTTGAGCACTTATGTCGTAAATTGCACCGGTTCATTAAAGAAGAGTCATAGAACTGATGCCGCTTCGCTCCACACTGCAATTTCAACGACACCGCCGCTCTCTCTCTCTCTCTCTCTCACCTGTACTCGGCCACACTCTCCGCACCTGCGACCCCAATTAACGTCCCCGACTCGTGAGTTCTAGTATAAGGAATAGTCGTGCTCGTGAATCCCAAGTTCGTCTCTGAAATCTCAAACGTCTCTGTATCCAAAATAATCAGAAGACTGTCAACCGTAAAAGCGACCTTCACACCGTACCCTCCTCCGACCTTGACGCCTCTGAGTCCTTTCTCCCCCGTCTCCGTTCTAGGTTTCGTCACAGTTATAGGCTGCGAGACGTGACCTGAAATGCACGTGAACTTAAGCGGATACCCGGGAATTATTTCGAGCGTCTTTGAATCCAACATATAAAGCAGCGCGACGTTTTCGTCATCGTCGTCCTCAGCCTGAAGGAATATCGAGGCGAAATATCGAAAGCGAGGGTGGTGCGTTAGAAAGGGTTTTACCGTTCCTCGTTTAAAAAAAAAAACGACAAACGAAATAAATGAATATCCTCCTCGCCGTCCATCGTACCTCCTCTGTCCTCCAGAACATGACCCTCCTCCCTCCAACCCCAACAGCCGCCCCCTCCGGCCTTCCCCTAACCTCCTTCTCCCCCCCCCTCCCTCCCCCTAAACTCCACTTCCCCAACCCTTTACCATTAACGAAGTACTCTCCTGAAATCAAGCTTCCAGAGCACTCCCCGACACCGGTACCTTCGTACACGAATACGGGTGACATTTCACCGTTTTTTAAATCGACTCTAACCATTTTACACAAGCTGTAATAACGTTGTTATTATTAAATCCGTTAGCCATTATCGTTCCTAAAAACGTTCACAACATCCCAACATTCTTATATTCTCTCACCTCGTCATGACGTAACCCTTCCCTCCTATAATTTCAATCCCAAAATCCCATCGACCTCCAAAACCTTTTATCTCTAATTGATTACTCCAAACAACGCCTTCTTCTAAACTCCAACATTGTATTTCATTAAATGTCACACTGTAAAAAAAGTCGCTCTTGTTAAAAATAAAAATAAAACGAACGTTAAAAACAACAACCGTAACGCTCACCTTTCATCTTCATAAATCCATCCGCTAACAACATCCCCTTGACCATCTCCGTTACAATCGTATTCGTATAAATCGGTTACAGGATAACCTTCTATTTCAATCCACTCTTTCTGTAATTCTTTCTTCTGATCAGGAGGATCGTATTCTGGTGAAAGTATATCTAATAATACGTAATCATCGTCGCCTGTAATACTACCTATATCATCGTCATTTTTCACATCCATGTAAGTATCACCCTCGTCTTCTTTGTTATTAATTTGTGGTTTTATACGAACAGAAGAATTTACACGTTTATAATATTCATGACGGATTTCTTTAGGTAATTTTGGAATGTAACCTTTCTCAGACCATAAACCTAAGACAATTTAGTTAGACTAACTTAGTTGTTTAAGATATATTTTTTTATATGATTTTCTCTTTTGTTTTGTTTTTCTTACCTTTAATAGTACCTACAATAACACCATATTCATTAATATATATATAACTACTCGTCTCTCCTCCAAAACTACCAGTAACTCTAGGTATTAAATCATGTATAATATTAAAATCACTCGAACGGAAAGAATGTAATATTAATGAAGGGTTATTGAAGAGGATTAAAGGGGAATGGGTTGGGTGTAAAGTTCGGGAGGAGAGGGGAGGGAAGGGAGGGGGAGAGAGATTCGGGGGGAAGGGGACGCTTAAGGAGGAAGGGAGGAGGGAAGGAAGTAAGATGAGGAAGAGGAAGGGATTGGGGATTAATTTAATCATGACGTTTAACATGACGTTTAACATGACGTTTAAGTAAATTGGTATGTTGATTTACTTTAAGGGGAAGGTTATCGATGTAAACGGTGGGTGAAATCACTTATTTGGATTAAATTGGTTTTTTTAACGTTAATTGAAAGGATATATGTTAATGGCGTTAAAGCTATGATGAACAACAACGTCTAGTAATATTTCAATGATATGAAAGTCGAACGTGAATCGTTATTTTTAATAAAGTATTAAAATGACTGGATACCTGGGATAATTAAAACGTTGATTTTACTATAACTACGAAACGATCTCTGTCGAATATACTACATCCGTTGTCATACTACCATCACACCACAATCTTCCACATAAATTTTAATATTGCTGCTGCACATACGTTGCAATAATTGGGCAATAATTGGGCAATAATTCCATGACGAGACTTCGCTCCCTCCTCAGTTTCCTCTTGATCCTATCAATCCTCCTCGTTACCTTAACGAATTACGCTTCGTTGAATTACTACACCAATTACGAAACCAATGATTCAAACAACAATAAAAGCAAAATAATCCCTCCATTACATAACTCAGCACATAACTCAGCACATAACTCAGCACATAACTCAGCATTAAACCCAACCCTACATTCCATCCCTTCCTCTCCAACAACCGTAACCTACACAATAACCCTAACCTCCTGCTCCTCCACAACCTCCCACGATTCCACCTTAATAGGTCTAATAGACGGTGCATACGTCTTAAAAAAGTCCATCCTCACACACGCACCTCCTTCACAATCTCCAACTTTCGTAGCGTACGTACATGAAGATGCTGAGGGGACTGAATGTCATAGAAGTATTGAAAATGCTGGATGGGAATGTAGAGTCGTTCCTACACCTTTAGGTGAGCTGCTCGATGTTTTTATGGCCATAAACCCTTAAAATTAAAAGCTAAAAAAAACAAACACTAACACTTAAAGCCTCTCGTCACACTCTTCAGACATCACATTAATAAAAACCCCGAACCTCCGTAACCACATCTCCCAAAACGGCTGCTGCGGTCCTTCCGAACTAATAAAACTCTACGCGTACACTCTCCCCTCTACCGTCGCTATAATTTTAGACGTTGACTCTTTAATTTTAAAACCTTTAGATGAGGTTATTGAGAGGATTAAGATTATGGAAGAAGGTGCGGGGATGTATACAGAAGATTGGGGGATGGTACAACCCGGTCGTAAAGGTACGTTTTCTCATTTGTAACGGTTTTTTAATTTGGTTTTTTCTAACATTCAAATAGCTGGAGCACAAGGTGGTTTCCTAATCCTCCGTCCTTCTATATCAACCTTCAACCGTCTCGTAAACATTATATTAAACACACCATTCAACGAACCAGGTAACTCCCCCCCCCCATATATTAAAAATAACGTTATTCTAACTATACATCAGGTAAACCAGGTTGGAACGGAACGGGTGTAGGACCTTTTTGGGGTGCGATGACGTTTCAAGGTTTAATACCATTTTATTATCAAGAAGTTAACGAAGGTGAGTTCTTCAACCTTCTTTTCACAGAGAGAATTTCTAACTATGTTGTTGAATTAGTTGAGAGTGTCGTTTTGAATAGATGTGAGTATAATAATATGAGAGATAACCCTTATACGAAGGATAATCGGGAATGTAGAGGTCCGGTTAAAGGAGTTAAGATATGTCAAGATTGTAGAGAGGTGAGAAAGAACGTCTTATTTATTAAAAAAAAATTCTAACGGTTTTTTTTTAAAAGACTAAGGTTGAAGATATATATTCAACGCATTTCACGTTATGTCAGAAACCGTGGGGGTGTCATTTAAATTCTAAAAATCATTGTAAGGTTTTACATGACGAGTGGTTTTATATGAGGGAGAGATTGGAGGTTGAGGTTTTAGGTGGAGGTGAGAACAATATTGGAAAGACTTTTATGTTATGTGAGAAACAAATTATTTTTCTAACGGTTGAGTCTGGGGTTTTTTTCTTTTCGATTTACACGAAAGAATTTGAGGGGAAAGGAATGAAGGGATACTGCAAAAAAGGTGGGAAGGATGGTTACGTGAGGATCGGAGATGATGTAATGAAAGCTATGCATGTGAAAATATAATAAATGAACGCCGCCGCTTTCTTTTTATTTTGTCTTAACAACAACAAAATACGACGAATTACTTCATTCGAACTACAAGCCGCTTCTCTCCCACAACGTTTCCCTCTCTCTCTCTCTCTCTCTCTACAAATAAGCTCACGAACCTCCAGCGTAAAAAGGCGGATAAATACCTTCCCCCCCCACAGCCTGACTCTCAAAAACCCTATTCCTCCCCAACCTTATCTGCTCCAACAACGTCGTCCTAGAATTACCGCCTTCCGTAACACTAGGTTGAGTTTCAGATCTCGTCGTTACACGGTTAAGACTACGTCCTTCTCGAATATTTTCTAAGAGTGTACCACGTGTAGAAGATGTCACAGGCTCAGTCTGACGTCTACTCCTAACATTAGTGTAATAATTCCTAGACCTATTAACAAGGTTAACCCTCCTCTGATTCCTTATACCGTTCATGAGGAGACCGTGGACGGTGGAGTCGGAGGCGGGGCTGACGCCGCCGAGTTGACGGATACGACCCATTAGGAGGAGGTGGTTCTCGGTGTGACGGGAACGGGGGATGGGGGTGGCGCCGGCGCGGAAGACGGTTGGGTTGGCGGAGGGGTTTGAGGGGGGGGGGGGAGGGGGGGCGGGCAAGTATGAGGAGGGAGGGTGGGTGACGGGAGGAGGCGGGACTTCCTCTTCGTTCGGCTCGAGACCGAGGACTATCTCGTGGAGGAAGGGGTGATCATGTTCATGCGTTAGAAACGGCGGGGAAGGAGGTAGCAACGACGTAGGTGCGGAAGTATCGATGATTCACTCTCAGTTCGCCGCCTCACCTTGTTCCAGAAGGTTCTCGACCATTATGTTGCGCGTCAGCTGCTCCTTCCTGAAGCTGACCCTGCAGCTGGGGCACTTTATGTAGTTCCTGCCCCCGGCCCCATGCTGCGCCCATTTGTTCATGCACGAGCTGCAGAATGTGTGGCCGCAGGGTGTTATCATTGCCCGTGGGTTCAGAGGAGGTAGGAAGCATATGGGGCAAATCGTCAACGCTGCAGCGTTGGTTGTAGTTGTGGTGTGAGACAATACAATACATATCGTTCGTCGCATGTCTCACCTAGGATGTTGCTGATGGAAACTGACCCAGTGATTGACGACGAAGATGCGTTGCTCAGCAGCGAGACCTGCGACGCGTGTGACTTGACAGAGCTTGCTGTGCAATTCATTGCGTGTGTCGTAGTGGTGAGAAAACTTAATCGATCCTCATTCCATCCAGGACTCATGCCGTCTCACCTCCGGGACTTCCAGGAATGGTCATGAAATTGGGCGGAGCGCTCCTCACGCTCTCTACGCCCGGCGATCCGGGCGGGGCAACTTCAGCTGTGAAAGAGCGACGACGGGCGAGGGATGGCGGTCCGGGGTCGCTTTCTCGTCCTTCAGCATAAGACATGGATTTCTTGCTCAGTCTTGCGAAGCGGGTTAGAGCAGGGAGAGGGGATTCAACGTTTAATTTTGGAACATCGGAGTGAATAATATGCCTGACTTTTGATCGAAGGGTCGCTGGCGGGGCACTATTTTCCTAATTGCGTGGTCTTACATTGGAACTGCTCAAAGCTCTGAAAAGTACCCCCAGAGAGGTTTTTTTTGTGATTGATTTTGCAAAATTCGATGGCCGAAGAGAAAAACATCGTCGTGGACCTATCCGTAGATCCAGCCCCTGGTCAGAAGCTTCTCGAGCAGCTGATTAATGAGTCTCCCAAGGGACTTCTTGTGATTACCTACAGGTGCGTCAACACTGGATCCTCTCTCACCTTCTCATCTCTTCCTAACGTGTTCCTTCTGGCGTTACCAGGGGAAGGTGGTGACCTTTCTGTCGCGATCATGCTCGGCAACTCCGCGACAGCAAAAATGTTCCTGACGGTGTAAAAGTTGTCTTCTTGACGAGTGAAAAACAAGAGGATGCAGAACAGGCAAAGAAGGTGAGAGGGTGTATGAATAGCTGCTGCAAACTTCACCACGATTTCTAACGCTGTAAACAACTCCTCCTTTGCGATTCGCTTTGCAGGATTGGGGTGGCATGCCAGAGGAGTGGACGTTCCTCGGCCTGCAGGACAACTCCCTGGCTGTTCATATTCATGACACTTATGCCCCTGAGCTCGAGATAGTCGGACCTAGGTCTCCTCTGCCGAATAAATACGGAGGGTTTAAGGGAATTTCGAAGCACCCGAAGTTGGGTAGCGGAAGGCTCTACCCTCACGGCGCCGTTCAACCAGGAGCGATATTCATCCATAAGGAGACGAGTGTGCTGGTATACCGATGGACAGTCGATAGCAACCCCGCAAATCTAGGCGGAGCCATGGGAAGACCTCAATGGCGCCCCACGATGAAGGTAATCGCGTCGAACTTGAAAAGAATCGAAGCTGGAGAGGAGGGGGTGGAGCTTTTGGAGGTGAGCGAAGTCAAAACTGTGAGGACCGAAGCGACGATTTACGCAACTCTAACCCAGGAACGTCCGTCGTCCAGGGGGACTGCGCGAATGCAGGCAGCTCGTTATCGGACGCGTGGGTTGCGATCAAATTCGTTATAACCTTCAAGTGGTTCTCAACGTATGTGCTTGGCAAGTAGTTAATAGTTTTTTTTGTGTTGGAACGTTCGTGATGACGGTGATTGAAGTACCTGAGATTGAACGTTCTAAATCTAAGACATAGTAAATAGTTATAATCCAAATCCGCTGTCCAATTTTTATAAAAATAACTTTCCGAACTAGTCAATAACCTCGGCGCATCCGAAGGCCACAGTAACGTCCGGGTCGATCTCGACATTGAGTTTCTCCTTCTTCAGCACCTCCTTTACCAATTCCCTAATTTTAGGCATCCGACTAGTACCTCCAACCATAACGACCTCGTCGATATCCTCCGGCTGCAACTCCAATTTCTCGAGGACGTCGTGAATTGGTGCGGCGCTTCTTGAAAATAGGTCTTCAGTTATGGCGTCGTATTTCCTTTTAGTTATTGAGAGCTCGACGGTTTTGGGGGAGCACTTTGAGTCGTACGTTACGCAAGAAGATTTAGCGACAGGGGAGGGTGTGTCGTATATGTTTGACATTTCGATTTTTAATCCTGAGGAGTGAGGAGTGAGGAGCGAGGAGCGAAGCGACGAGTTAACATAACATTTGAACGGGATTGACGTGACGCGCTCCTTGCTGAACTCTGGCGACGCCAACTTCAACAATTGCTCCAAAGATTCTAGCTCCTCCGACTCCTACTCCCACACATTCCGCCCCTGCCATTCCTCACCTTCAGAAATCACGTATAAATCGTCGAGAGTGCACCTTGTTGAGTCGCCGTGGGGGCATTCGTTAGAGTTGGAGACTATTTGACCTTTGGCCTCTGTAGTGGAAGTCGATTGAGTTAGTGCTCTTAAAAGAAACTCTTCCTTCTTGAACCAAATGTAATCATCAAAAAGATCGGATTAGCGATGCGGGCTATTAAAAGTATTGTCGACAGCACGCTCGAGAGCGTTTCCGTGCCACACCGGGTACGGGGGTAAAAGGTTGTCCTCATTTCATTTCGTTTATTGTATTGGCCTTTTCCATCTCAGTTGAACTCACCTAGTTCCTTCCAAAACATCTCCGCAATGACTCTATCAAAATCTCCCCCTCCCAAAAACTGTGATCAGCGAAAGATGTTTTTGTCAGGAACGGCAGCAACATGTCGCAAACGTATCTTCTTCTCCTCACCTCATCCCCCTCGCTCGCCATAACCTCCACATACCCATCGCTAACATGCAACACACTGCTTCCGTCAATAACGGGTTAGAAAATCTCTCCCCCATTAAACGGTTGTATTCTAAATAAGTCCATATCTCACCTAACGTCTAAAGTCCCTCCTCCAAAATCATACACCAGTATAAAGTTAACCCCCGGTTTCTTAACCAAACCATACGCCAACGCCGCCGCTTCAGGTTCCTCGAGAATTCTCGTTACCTTAATCCCGGCGAGTTTAAACGCGAGAGCTGTAGCCTGTCTCTGCTTCTGATTGAATTTAGTTGGGACGGATATTACGGCTGTTTTTATTTGGTTGTGGCCGAGGTGGAGGGAGGTTATGTTTAGGAGGTGGGAGATTATTGTGGAGCCGACTTCTTCGGGGGTGTGGGTGGAGCCGGAGGATGTTAGGAAGGACCAGGAGCTTATTAGGTCGAAGCCTTTAGGTTTTTTGTCGAGGGGAGTGGGGGTTAAGGTGAACTGTGAATGAAATCGAGTCAAGGGGCGAAGCAGAGCGGAGCGAAGCGAAGAGTTAGAATAAAGTAACGGTTGATTGTGCGAAAAAGTGTAACGTTTCTCACCTCTCGCCATTCATCCCTTTCGACGTCATCTCGACCAATGTATCTCTTGGCGTTGTAAACGACGTTCTTAGAGTCCTACCAAGTCGAAGTAAGCGAAGCGCAACGAATATCCGTTAGTTTTCTCATAGCCTCAATCGCTTGAGATGTAATTTGTCCGTTTTTTCTCACCTTCATAATCTCCTCCTTAGCTTCCTTCCCAACCTTAACCTCCCCCCCCCCACCATACCAAACCACACTAGGCACAATCCCATCCCTCCCATCCACAACCTCCACATCCCCTATCCCTCCGTTAGACCTCACAGCGACGACTGAGAACGTCGTGCCGAGGTCGATTCCTACGCAGGTAGTTCGACCGCGGAAACCGGAGTATGCGAGGATGGCGCAGGATAAAACTAGTATTGTGGCTAATATTGGGAGGACGGACATTAGGGAAACGTCTGAGAGGCTATTGATATCAATGTTAGATTATTGTGTATAGAGGAGTTTATAAAGGAGTGTATAGAGGAGCTTTCTGAGGAGAAATCGTAAGGGCGTACCTCGCTAAAATATTATCTGCTAAACTCTCTTTATGCGATTCATCAGCCCGCACCGGGTTTGAAGTGGAGGGTGATGAGGATGATTTTTCGCGCTTGGAGCGGCGTTTGAGGCCGGTGGACGTTTTGGAAGGCTCGCACATGGTGGTGAGTGGTGGGCCTTTGGGGATTTCTCTGCAAAAAGGAAATACCGGACTTTCTCATTCATTATCACGCAATATGTCAAAGATAACGTCTGAAGACCTATCGAATGTAATTGAGATACCAAATCCGAACAGTTTAGAGGGCGAAGACGAAGAGGAGGAAGTATTTGATGGTTCAGAGTCGGATGCTGCTGCCGACGAAACCCCAGCTGTCAGAGGTGATGATTTCATGCATACAGACGACTTCAGGCGACTGTTCGTTGGTTTCGTTATGGTCGATACTTTAGTTGCGATGCGTTGGCTTGATAGAAAATGGCACAAGGTAGTTGAGAAGAAGCTGATCGGGTTGGAAAATGAGCCTTGTGGCGAGATTATTGTTCATGGAGGGAATGATGTAAGTTATCAGGTAGCTTGGTATGATTATGAGAGGAAGGAAAGGATGAAGCAAGTAATGAAGGTCGTCTTCCTTCTGAATATTACGAAGGTCGGATGTTATGCCTGCTTCTGGGCCGTCAATCTCGTCGATGTAGACATCCCCGAAGGCATCACAATCATCGGTGAATGGTGCTTCTATAGCTGCAGTGATTTGAAGGACATAAAGTTCCCTAAGTCGTTAACATCCATTAGTAACTACTCCTTCCGTCAATGCTCCAGTCTAGAAAAGGTCGAACTCCTTCACACGAGCGTTCGATACTTAGGTGAACAAGCCTTCGGAGATTGCACAAGTTTAAGAGAGATAAAGGTCCCGGACTCGCTTCAAAAGTGTAATGACTTTAATGGTGGTGTCTTCATGGGCTGCTCCAAGCTAGTCCCCTCTGATGTTGACGTTAGCGACTCCAAAGCGGTAGTCGCCTACCTCCGATCTATACAATAATTCGCCACATTGAAATGTTTGTACCGGTTTTCATCAAACCATGAAAAATAAATCGTAATTTTACAGTAAAACAGATAACTATATGTAACGTTTTTCTTTCTTTCCAAAAATCCTTGTCATCATTCCCTTTAATCTTCTTCTTCCCATCAAATCCCTCGTCGACCTCCTCCAACACAAACCTTCAAGAAGTACGGGAACAAGCCTTCAAAAATTGCTCAGAACTGAAGTGTCGATGAACATCCCCGACTCGCATCAAACGCTCTGTCCCCATGCCTTCTACGTACAACTGCTCCAAGCTAGTCCCCTCCCACATCGACGTCTATGAAAACAATGCTGTAATCGCCCACCTCCGCTCAATCCAACAACAACCCTAAATCCATAAATAAATAAAAACGAATAAGAGTATTATGAACTATTTAAAAACTCCAACTACCCTCCTTTTATTATCATCGCTCAATCTCATCCTCCAGCAAAATCATATTAGGTATCCCGTTATCGATCTTAAAAGCCCTGCCGTTCTCCTTGTCAATCAGCGTACCTTCTAGAACGTGAACCTCAAGCAATAGTATGTGTAGAGTTTTTAACGTTGACGTGTAGTCAGGTGAATCGGGGGAAGGTTGAGATGACGGGAGCTGCGCGTGGGACCAAACGAAGGGTGTGTTTTTTCGTTTAGAAACGAAATAAGCCAAAATGGCTTTTATTATTATCAAACAACCTCAACCCTCACCTGTAAATCCCCCACCGCTAACTCCTCGATTTTGTCCTTCAAGTCTTCCCTCGCTCCTGTGACGCCGTCCCATTCGATCTTCCCGTTCTCGAGCAGGTTTCTTACAAAGTCATAAGGCCCTTCGTCGGTAGTCAAAGGAGTGGAAGGGATGTGACGGAGGGCTGTGCAGGTTATTTTGAGGGGGTAGGAGGAGGTCAAGGGGGATTGGAGGGTGTTGTGGGTTAGGAGGCGCATTTTCTAGGGAGGGGGAAGGAGGAGGGGAGAGTGGGAGGAGGGAGGAGGTGAAGGTCGAGGGACGACAGCCACGGAGGCTTGGAAGTTTTAATTGAAGGTTTGCGGACGATTCGATTGTATTGATAGCTACAGATTTGGTCCTCGAATGCTGGATATAATGCTATAAAAATGTCAAAGCTATTTAATTATTTTCGAAAGTAAAGAGCAGCCAGCAGAAATGACAAGCCCCCAAAAAATGGCAAAATGGCTTCGGAATCGCCATAAAAGAGGCTCAAAATCGATCAAAGAATACGTAAAACCATTATTACCTTCTACATACTGCCTCCTGCTATCTCCTGCTACCGCAGTTGCTGTAAATTTAATACAATAACGAAGCGCTAGTGGCTTAATCAGACACTTTAAACCAAAAGTCTACCGAACTAGAAGCTCCAGATTTGCCCCTCCTTTCTTCATACACCCGTGGCTTATCGACCGTATCAATTGTGTTTGGAGGTCAATCTTACTACGTGATTGAGATATTCCACCTTAAAAATCTCTACAATCGTCAAATACATTCCTAAAAACTCCTCCCTCCTACCCCCGCCGCCCTTCCCTTAAAGTCTCCTCCCCATCGTTTCATCAATGTCGTCCTTCGAGCGTGGCCGCTGGACCAAATCCGAGCACGACCTCTTCCTGCAAGGTCTGACCCTTTACGGCCGAGACTGGAAGCTCGTCAGTAATTTAATACCCACGCGGTGAGAAAAGAGTAGAGGGACCTACAGGAGAAGACAAGACAGGAGAAGAGGGAGAAACGTTTCAAAACGAAACGGACCTCTAAATATTATTTATGAAACAAAATAACATACCCTTCTAACAACCCCCTTATAGTTCCTCCGCCCAAATCCGCTCTCACGCTCAGAAGTATTTCGCGAAGTCCCCTTCCGATTCCTCCTCCCTCTCCGAGCTCTGTCTAATTTCGTCCGACCGTCCAAGTTCAAAGTTCTGGTCTGAGGTCGAGAAGATGGTTGAGAATCCTCAGGAGGTTGAGAGGAGGGTTGAGGAGACGATGGAGAGGTTGAGTAGAAGGCACGAGGAGCTTAAAATTAAGTTGACGGGTTTGGAGTCAAACTTGACCGAAAAGTCAAACGACCAAACAACGACGTCGACTACAACAACGTCGACTACAACAACAGCAACAACAAAAAGCTTAAATAGATCCTCCCCCCCATCCTCCCCTCCTCCATCACCTTCCTTTCCCCCTTCAAAGCGTCCCCGAAAAGGCTCATCCCCTAAATCAGAAATAAACAACATTAATCACACTAGAGTTCAACAAATAACTAAAATGAAAGACGAGGAACTCGTCGCTCTAGAGGTTCTAGGGGGCGTCCTGGAACGATAAAAGAAGAAGAGAGAGGAACGCGGGGGGGGAGGGACGAACAAATTTATGTTATTTTGATTTTTAAAAGAGCTCCCTATTTCGGCTGGTTTTTTTTTTCATGTCATGTCTTTTCTTGCTTAGAGTGTTTGCTGTGCGTGTGCGTGTGTGTGTGTGTGTGTGTTTCTTTTTTTTTCCCTGTCTCATTCGCTTGCGTGCAATTCCCTCTCTCTCTCTCTCTTTCTCTCTCAACATCTCTCGATATTGCGTGGATTCTTATTCGCTGTAAAACGCTACCCAACATAAATAAAGTATAGGGAGGCTTATTACCAAAGACGCTGCGGTCATTACATTAAGTTCGGTGTTCATTATTTCCTCGCTGAAAAGACGAAAGGAAAGAGGGTTAGAGGCGGCCTTGTAATTTTGAAGAGGGGAGGGGAGGGGGAAGGTACCTTTGTCTGTTGTATTCGAGCATTTCCTCACGGGTCATGTCGCGGGATTCAATGTAACTTAAGTCCTCGCGCTGGGGATAATAATAGAGTAGGATGGAGGGTGTTAGAATGGGAATGGAGTGGGAGAGGGAGTAAAAAATAGAGAGGGCTTCACAAAACTCGTTGCATCTTAAGATAGTACATCAATTTGAGATTATGAGAAATACTGCTTTCGAAATCGTTGACGCCAATCATCATGAGATATCGCTACGCTCTTCGTGGCTCGACGCGGCTATTACATGAAATTTTTAGAGTGTTTCTGGCGGGCACCCTGAGTCAAGTTCTCGACAAACTTTATACTGCTATTTTCTCACACCACCCGAAACCCCAACTCAGCGAGCTCCTTCATCGAGCAGCATCGGCATACAGAAACCTGTTGACGTACCTTCGTGCCGCCTTTCGCGCCACGGGCATAGAGACGTGAGTGAGAAGAGACTCGTTCGCCAGCTAGACCTGAGATTTTGGAGGAGGTGAGGGGAGAACGGGGGGAGAAGGCGAAGGATGACGCTGGGCTCAGGAGCAGAGAAAGGAGAATGAGAGTGAGGGAGAATTGGGAAAGGGCGTTCATGTTGTCGTTGCGGAGTAAGTAATTGAGATTTTACTTTTTGCAGGGAAAAGGCTAGGTAAGGAGAGAGAAGCAGAACGTCGGAAATAAAAAATACAACTACCCGATCCCAAAACCCAAGAGGGCAACCACCCAAACATTTCCCCCAACTTTACGCCGCCAATTCCCAAAAACACCACCCCCAAAAAGTTTGTACAGTGATCCCCAACCATGGAAAACTTAGCCAATCCTCAGGACATTCCCTTTTTGGTTAGTTTCCATCCCCCTCGCGTACCGACCCCCATTTCCTATCTACGAGCCGCCCCCAATACCTCCATCATACCTCCACGTACAAGGCCCACCTCCAATCATTCGCGGTCATTCCACATGGCCTCTCCACGGCCCATCCGTTGGCCCCGCTCGAGCTAGTCCTCTTGGTGGCTGCATTGTGTCTTTCCCCTATTCGCGTTGAGCCTATCTTCAATAAATAAGGGCCGCCCATTACCAGTTGTCTAGAAGCTCGTAAACGAAGCGCCAAAACTAGCCTAACTATATGTTTGGCTAAACTCCGCCAGCCTCCATCCTCGCCCAAACTCCGTCTTTGACTGCTCCAGCCCCTCCCCCCCTCTTCGCCCCCCCCCCTAAAAAAACCAAGCTAACCCCAAAAATCCAAATCCCAACAGGCTTTCCGTTTCCCCTAAGAATTGGATATTAAATCGCAACCATGTTCATCCCCAAGAAGAACCGTATCGCTGTCTACTCCTACCTCTTCAAGGAGGGCGTCTGCGTCGTCAAGAAGGACTCCGCCCAGAAGACCCACCCCGAGATCGAGGGTGTCTCCAACCTCGAGGTCATGATGCTCATGAAGAGCCTCGCCTCCCGCGGCCTCGTCCGCGTCACCTTCAGCTGGCAGCACAGCTACTGCTACCTGACCACCGAGTCCGAGGACGAGTCCCTCACCGGCCTCGACTACCTCCGCACCTACCTCGCCCTCCCCGCCGAGATCGTCCCCGCCACCATGAAGAAGGCCGCCGCCCGCCCCGGAGCCCGCCCCGAGGAGGAGGGAGGAAAGGACTTCGGAGGAGACAAGCCCAGCTTCCGCGGAGGAGACCGCGAGTACCGCGGCCGCGAGGGAGGATTCGGACGCGGAGGAGGAGGCTTCTAAATTTATGCAGTTCTATGCGATAAAAATAAAAAAATAAAAGCATTTTCCCCAAAGAAAAGAACCGGACAATTTTTTTTTATCCTCTTAAAATATCGTCCGCAACAGTAAACGCTGATAACGGTTTCGCCAGTTTCTCCATCCCCCTCCTCATCTCGTCAATCTTCCCTCCCCCACCCCCCAAAACATAGTCCAGCCTCGAAGGTATTAGCGGGAGGTCGTTAATTTTAAGGCAGCCTCCTGTTTCGAGGAGCACGTCGGCGTTGCGCTGTTCCTGGCCTGGGATCGGGGAGAGGATTAGGAGGGGCACGCCCAGGGCGGCATTCTCGGCTGAGGCGTGGGAATAAGTAAGTGTTAACGAGTTTTGAGTTTTGAACGCGGAGAAAGAGCTGAAGCAGCTTATGACTTCGAAACCCCCCCCCCCCCCCTCTTCTTCTCACCTGCCGTGAGACCTCCGCACTTGCCGACCATCATATCACAGACGCTCAAGAGCGTTGGCATCTCCTTGCAGAACCCCACGAGCTCCACGGAGTGCCTGCTGGGAATTTTCACCGCGTCGAGAACCTCTCGTACGTCCGCCTGGCGGCCCATCACCACGACGAACTGGCAGGCCGTCTTCGCGCTCAGGCATAGCTTGTACACTTCCTCTATTCCAACTCCACCGCTCATCACGACGACGACGGGCCTTGGGTCTTCCTGCTTCAAGTTGAACATGTCGAATCCTGCCTTCAAATCTTTCTGTGCCTTCTTTCCAACCGCTTCAGTGAACCTTGGCGCAATGGGAATTCCGCTCACGACCACCTTGCTCTGGGAGGTAAGCTTAGACTTGCGGTTTTCCTTTCGTTTCTCGTCTCGCTTCTTCCTTTTCTCCTCGGCCCGCGATTCGTAGTCCCTAAGCACGATTGCGGAGTCATCTCTCGGGAGGTAGTAGACGTCGACAGCTCCAGGTTGCACCCACATGGACTGCAAATCCAAGTCAGTGATGACGAGTCCCAGCCTTATCGAGTCTCCCAGGATCTTCGAAGCTCGCTTGATAGAAGCAACCAGCTGGGCAGGAAGAAAATGCGTGCAGACGATAGTGTCGGGTTTGAACCTGGCGATTTCTTTGACTATGTTCAGGCCTGCGGCGTCCTCCATTGCCCGCTGTAAAGGGCTCTTCTCGTTTCCCCCGTCTCCCATGTCGTATAAGTAACCTAGGGTGTGTTGTCCCAAGAGAGATTGCGTCAGCTGCGACCAGCAGCGCGAGTCAGTATTTCGCACGCGGCAGCACTAGCAAATGGAATCGACGCTTTTCCCATCTCACCTTCTGGAACATAGTCTGCATGACGTACCGGAATGCGGGGCTTGCGAGGTCCATCAGGTCGATCTTCTGAACGACTATATCTTCACTGTCGTCCCCGCCCCTCAGAGTCAGGGCTGCTGCGACAGCGTTGGCCGCGCTCTTGTGGCCAGACCCCACATTTGCGTAGAGGATCATGATGCGCTTTTGCTTTCGTTCTTGCTTAGGATCAGTGCTAAGCTGGACAGAGCTGGTTTCAGCATTCCTTATTTCTGAGCGCCAGCGGCGGAGCTGAATGCCAGCGGCGGTGGCCCGGTACATCTGTATCGCGAAGAAGATGAGGATAGACGACAGAAGATGGACAAGGATCGAGGAGGCGGAGTAAAAACAGTAGGACTGCGCAATCGCGACAAGGGAGTAGTAACCCGTGGGGTTGTCATCGTGTGCGGCACCAATGAGGAGAGTGGCGAAGGCAGTCATGATCGTATTGATGAGAGGCTTCTTGAAGGTGAGGACAGTTGGGTGTTCCTGCTCATCGTCGAGGACAAGCAATGAAGCTGTAATAATGAGGAAGAGAAGTACGGGGGGTATGAGGGGAGGGATTCTTCGCATGACTCCCTTGCGTTGAATTTTTATAGTGTTTATTAGTCGATCTCTTGCTGGAAGTTTTGCCCAGCTTGGAGTTCGTCTCCAGGAATTCAGGCAGGAATTTGTTTTCTGTCAAGATCATTTTTAACAATTCCCTTATTATGGGCTCCCAAGTCGACGAGGCGTGGGCTAAGTGCCTCAGGTTCCTCTCTATGACTGATGCCGTCAAGGCGTCTGTATTGACGAGTAAACGCCTTCAAAAAATAGTGAACTGCGATTCGTTTCATTGGGGCGATATCTCTTTCCCTGTCAGCTCTAGATGGCCCAAACCAAATGAGCCGATGATTACCTAAACCCGCGAGCTTCACGGCCCTGCCACCATAATCACTGACGCAATTCTCTCGTCTCTTTTAACGCGAGTAAACTCACGCGAGCACACCGTCTCGATCTCCCTAAAGGGCTGCATAAACATCACAGGCGCTGGATTGAAACCTCTTAGAGGTTCAATGAAACTACAGGTTCTCGACCTCAAGTCCGAGTTCGGGCCCGAGCGGAAGGCGAAGGGTCCGATCACCACACTTTCTTTCAATGCCATACAGCCTCTCGTCTCCTCTATGCTCTCCGGTAATAAAGGACTCCCCAGCCTGGAAGTCGTCAACTTGAGGTGAGGCGGCGAGAGCAAAGCGACTAGCTGAGAATGCACGTTTTTTTTAATTTCGACGCCATCTCCGGGACCGCAGTTTCTAACGCCGACGATACGACCTTCCATAAAATTCGCTTCGCCGTCCCAGGCTTCAAAATGGCAGCGCGGCGTTAACGATGATTGTTGGGATAAACCATGGAACAAAGTCATAAAGCAGCTCCGCGACGACATCCGCCACCGCCATTCCAAGCAGAAGGCTTGCTGTGACTTTTGCAGCAATGCTTTATCCAAAGTTTTGAGTTCGCAGCTCAGGACCCTAGACAGGACCCCTGGATTCCCGCCATGCGCCACGTGCAGAAAAGTAACATGTAGGCGTGGAGATTGTCCTTCGGTTGTCTCCTGTCTGGAATGCGGTTTAGGTTACTGTTATAATCCGGAGGATTATAAGAAATGTAACTCGGTCGAGATTTGCGACGGTTGCGAGGGGTTTATTTGCGAAACCTGCGAACCCTGTATTGTGCGTTGTTGGGAATGCGGTGAAGGGTCATGCCTGGATTGCGACGGTGCCAGGATTTGTTCTGAGTGCAGTTACGCATTTTGCGACGATTGCAAATTAGTTTTCTTTTGCGAAGTCTGTGGAGAACCTTTTTGTGAAGACTGTCGTGAAGTATATTTCTGCGACGAATGCGGCATTCCTGCTTGCGTTGATTGCCGTATTACCTGCGATGAGTGCGAGGTCTGTGAAAAATGCGACCCAACCACCCATCAGTGCACGATCTGTAAGCTCCGATACTGTTCCGGCTGCAATGATGACGACAAAAAGTGTGAATTGTGCGGTGAACATCTGTGCGGGAAGGAAATATGCGAGATTGACCACATCGCAACCTGTGTCCTCAAGGACGCTGAGATTTGTGATTGATAAGATTGATAAGATGATGGATAAGATGATGGATAAGATTGATATATTACATGCATACTTGACACAAAAGAATTATCAAATATATATTTCTTTCTAATTCTATTCATTATATTATAGCAAGTAAACTCCTAGGACGTTACACAGGCACGCCGCGAAGCACGCATATTGGAAGCTCATGTTGAGGGCCTTGGTCGCAATGGATTTGGCGCAGTTGCAGTCACAGTCGCCCTCCCCAGCCTCCTTCTGCACCTTAATTCCGACGTATTCGTACACCAGGACAGCGTTGAAGCCCGACTGGAAGGCGCAGCAGCCAACCAGAACTACGATGAAAGTGTCGTTCTTGGGGAAGAGATCTAGAATGTAGAGAAAGAAGATCACCAGCAGGACCATCCTAAGCAGCATTATCACGAAGAGGCCGTTGATGCTCTTGACCATGCCCGGCCTGGGAAGGAAAGTGAATATCCTCCCAGCCAAGTCGGCGAAGAGCCTGGTGAAGTAAAGGAGCTGGCCCAGCCCTGCGACGAGAGCCAAGGAGAGGAGCGAAGCAAGGCGAAGCGACGAGTTAGATTAAAGTAGCAGTTGATTAAGCGGAGACCAAATCCTCGTCCTCACCTGTTGCGTTGTTGGGGTCGGCAGTCTTGACCTTGGAAAAGAAGGATCCGGAGAAGATGCTGGCGAAGATGGTGAAGAAGAGCACGTAGCGGTGCAACCGGATCGATTCCAGCACCCAGCCCTGGACGACGGACGAGTCGGACGTCCTGAACTTGGCGCCCTTCGAGGGAGACCCTGGCAGAAGAGGAGCCGAGTGCCTTGAAATATAATCTTCCTCCCCCTCCTCCCCCTCCTCCCCCACCCAGGTGCCGTCCTTCTCTCTATTTGGCGTGTTCGGCGGAGAAGTTCTCCTTCCCTCCTCCGCCGAAAGCAAAGACCGGCTGCTGCCGTCGGTCGTCCGATCGTCCTCTCCAAAGCTCCCGCTCACAGTAGACAGATCCATCAGGTTCTTGTTGTATTTGTCCTGCACGTCCTTCGTTATGTTCATGCCCCTTAACGCAACCGTGCAGATCAGGCCCAAAATTGCGAAAGCCCCTGCGTGAAAATAGAATCTGGGGATGTTCGGGTGTTTGGTCAGGTGGGTGCATAGGTGTTAGCGGCCCGTCACGTTACTTGCTGGGCGAAATACTCTCCTCTGTCTTACTCACCTCTGAACCTTGTCGTCAGTGTACACCTCCATCACCTCGCTCGTGTTTACGTTGTAAAGCCCCAAGCTCAAACACAGACCTAGAGCGAACGCGTTGGGGACCTGAAATCCGAACTGCAAAAATCCAACCGCCTTTTTTGGGAATAGGCTCGCCATAGGAGTCAAAGTCCCGTGCCCGCTGCGATGAGTTAGAGGTGCATAGGGGGTGTAGTGTAGTGGCCTCAAAATACACGGAATAGACGCATATTTTCAGCACGCTCATCCTGGGGTTTATTCACTTACCTCCAAGCAAACACTCCCAGCAGCACAGTCAAAACTAATATCTGGTCCCTGTCGCAGAACGGGAAGCTGAACATAACGCCGGCGCAGACCACCAGGGCTATGCTCATGCGGCAAAGGAACGTGTTCTTGATGCCGTACTTTCTATCCCAGTGCTGTGGGGGAGAGGAATGAAAGACGCGGGTGTTAGTTTTGTTTGTGTTGAGAAGAAGAAGTTGAACGTGTCTATGCTACTGAGGCCTGCGCAATTACAAAACGCAACACTCTTGCTTCCTCACACGTCGTCACTTCGCCTCCACGAAGTGCTTGGGTGGCCTCACCTCGTCGTTCGAAAGCTGCATGAATGAGATGGGGAGGCCGGGGAGGTAAAACGCAGTATTCAACCAGACGAAGTAGTTGCATCCAAACCTTGCCATGTAGTACTGTTCAGTTGCGGTGGTTCGTCAGCGGAGGGGGGCGGGGGTTAGTCGAGAAGAGTGGATGAGGATAGCTCGTGGACTAGGATAAAAATGTTTAATGACCTCCAATCCTCACCTCGATAAATGTTCCTATCGCCACCCAAGGGGTCATATAACTTGCTGATATTATCGTTATTAGGCCGTAGGCGATACATAGCTGGAAGGAAATGGATGGTTTTGAGGGTGATGAAGGCATTGAATGAGGAGGAGGTGTTTGGTGAGGGAGAAATAGGGTAAAAGAGGTGGTGGTAGGGAGGAGGAGGAGGGCAACGAAGGAAGAAGTAGAAAAAGAAAGAGTTACGTCGATAGAGGCAAGGAGAGTTGGATGATAGCCGGTATGGAGATCTAGTTCGCGGCCTTGCTTGTTTTAATTTACAATCAGTAGTTTGAATCAAAGTCTATTTGGGCCAGCGTAGATATATCGCCTAAAAGCTTTTGGCTGACCTTGGACCTTTTGAAGCTGACGACTTTCTGGGAGTTGGTGTGAGAACGGCCTGGAAAGGCGGGGGGGGAAAGGAATCTGTTGATTCAGAGGTTTCTTTATTGTGGGGAACGTGGATGTCGGTACTTTTCGCGTTCGTTGACTTTATTTTCCTTGGGCAGTCGAAGTTGTCGAAGGTATTTGAGGGTTAATTGAACAGGGAGAAGAACTGAAAGACGTCTCCATTCTCATATTAAAGTTGCGTTGTGTTCGTCGAATTCTTCGGTTCGGTCCTGCGTGGTTGCTGGTGCCGAAGGTTTGCTCCACGGTTTCTTCAACTCGACCGTCTTTCAAGACCCAGAAGGCCAAGGGAAGCGATGAGCTTTAGAGAAGCCGACTACAGACAAAAGAAATACAGAGGCCTCTGTATGAGCGACGCAAATGACATAGTTGTTAATGAATTCCAAACTATTCTAATTTAAACGTTTTCCTTTTGTTGTCTGCGTCGAGGTCCCGTTACAACTTTTTTTCGAAGACCCAGAGCCCACTGAGCGGGCCGAGACCGGGCGAGGGGAGGCGGCCCGTTCCGTCATTTCAATCGAGACGGCATTTGTTCGGATCGGAGATTCGACTACTTCCTCTTCTACTACTGGATTCTCCTCGTCGCCGTCTTCGATTTCCGCTTGCCTGGAGGTCGATCTTAAGAATCTGCGAAGGTAGGAGTACACCAGGTCGCCGTCTTCGCCGCTCAGGCATTGGACGGCGAATGCGTCGACTGACACACCGCTGAGTATGGCAGTTGTGAGCCAGAGCCATTGCGCCCAGTTATTTGAAGCGGAGTGAATGACGAGGAAAAATAATCCGAATCCGACGAATACGGCTGCGCCAAGGCATGCAATCACGAGACCGAACATCTGCAAGATGCCGGGATGTTTGCGGTCTACTTTTGCCTTCCAGCGGGTCTCTTCTTCCTCGGACATCGACTCCCAATCCATAGTCCTCTCCAACCTCCACCTTTCGATCACGTCCTTAGTGTTCATCATCGCCTCGATCTTGTCGCTCACGCCTTCCTCGCTGGCGGCTGAGTTGGCTCTCAGGATGTTAGTTTCTCAGTCTTGGCCATTTTTCGCTCTGAACAACTTGAAGGGGTCAGTGAGGCCAAATATCAGCCTCTTCATCGACCAGAAGATGCCCAGTAAGACGAGGATTGCAAAGGCATGACCCACGACCTTCAGAGTGTCGTTGTCGTTACTTGCTATGTTCAGAGCTTGCAACATTATGAACAGCGTAGGGGTAGCGCACAGTACCCGTATGACTAGCACCTCGGTGTCGTTTAAGGGGTCGCCATAAAATTCACTTTCACGAAAGCTCAGATATGGTCGCTTTGCCACGTGCCGGAGATAGATAAAATGCGTTGCCTGGAATAGAATAGTTTGTAGACAGCTCATGGTGAGTGGGATTGTGGCAACTTCAATTTTTTTGGGGAGAAGTGAGGCAGCAATTGGGAGTGATGACTTCAAATTGTCCATTATTCCCACATCAGTGATTAACAGTTGAATGTTATTCGCTCCGAATTCGATGAGGGTCGTAAGAGCGGAAATCAAGTAGCAGAAGATTTTTCTTCTCGTCGCCTGCGAATAATATCGATGAAAGCGAGACGCTGTGTTGGAAAAACGATTCAAAAACAGTGTTCTAGTCCTATCGTTCTCACCTTGCTCTCGTGGAACAGTGAACGGGGCGTGTAATTAGCGCAGAATGAGGCAAGGAACGGGAGGCTATTCTTGAGCTGCGAATCCTTGTCGCTGGCGTACTGCTCCGGGCTCTCCATGTATTTGAGGCGTTCGACGCTGTACTTCCAAGCCATGGTTTCGACTCTAAAGTACATGTAAGCAACAATGAAGACGGCTGTCACGAAGTTTATGATTAAGTCGATTATCGCTCCAAAGATTACCTCGAAGTTCTTCGAGTCGGTGGTTATTGTTCCAAAAACTGTGCTAATTAAGGTGGGCGCGTCGAGGGCTACACGCAAGATTGGGACGATGGCGATGGTAGCTAAAATTGAAGCCAGAACCTGGCACCTCTCTTTCGTTTTGGCGCTGACACATTTGTGCAGAAAGGGAATCGAGTGGAGCCTCATGAGGAAGTGGATGAAGAGCTCGACTCCAATGAAAATGATGGTGCCGTTCTGATAGCTTGCAAGATTGAAGGCTGTCACACACGCCGGTTGAGGTTGAAAGGGCATTGTGAGCCAGGTGGCGAAGACGGAGAAACTGAGGAACCATTGGGGGTACGGGAGGTTGTTGAACTTTGAGGCCTCGCTGAGGACCTGGACCACCGTCGTGCCCTGCTTCCCCTTCGTCTGCATGTCCATGTTCAGGTTGAACACTTTCTTGATGTGGTGCTCCTTGATGATATTTAGTCGCTTCAGGAACCAGACCGTCGTGACGATTATGAGTACGACTGTGCCAAAGAGCAGAACGGGGGCAACTACACCAAAGGTGCCTCCGGCGCATTCTATGCAACTGCCTCCGGCGTCAAAGTGATTGCTTGGGCACGTCGAGCAGAAATAGTCTGAGGAATTGAAGCCGTTGTGGCACTCGCCGTTGGCGGCGCAGTTGGCCTTTGCGGGACATGGAGAGCAGGTGTAGGTGAATACTGTGAGGAAGTGAAGGGAGGGGAGTGAAGAAGTGTCAGAGGAGAAAGATGTTGATTGGTGAAGAAGATGAACGGAAGTCTCACCTCTCTCCCCGTCACCACAGAGGCGATTATTGTTTGAGAGGTTGCATTTTGTTGTTTCCCTTGCACACAGTTTTGCGACAGCAGACGGAATTGGCCCGTAAAAATCGTTTGCCGAAAGGCCCAGATATGTTAATGAAGATAGACCACTGAGAAAGTCGAGATAATCTGTGAATTGATTATTGTCCAACCTTAGATCTTCTAGCGATGTTAAGCTGCGGAGCATGGAAATTGGGCCCGTAAACTGATTACGATTTAATTGTAGATCGGTTAAGGATTTTAGGTTGCCCATCGAAGTGGGTAATTGCCACTTAAAGCATTTCCCCACACGTTGATATACTCAAGGTGTATTAGATTTCCAATGGACTCGGGGATCTGACCACTTAAAGCATTATTACCAACTTTGAAATACTTAAGATGTGTTAGATTTCCAAGGGACTCAGGAAGGTGGCCCGTCAAGCCTCTCTTATATAAATCAAGTTCCACCACCGTGTCGTTCCTGCAGGTGACACCGCCCTAGTTGCAAGCGCCTGCAGTATTTGTTGTGTCCCACCCTACCGACGTTGTGTCAGCGAGGTCGAGCAGTACAGCGAGCTCGCCGCCCGGGATTGCTGAGCAGGTGGGGTAAAAGATCATGCCGAGAAGGGCGAGGACGGTGCGTAGCCGGGCAGGGGGTGGGGGTAGCCTCATCAGGGGGTCAGGGTGGGTCGTAAGGGAGTGGGGTGCGTGGGGGAGTGAACTATGAGGATTATGGGGTGCGGGAAGAATCTGTTATGATTTGGGAACACAAGTTATCTCCCTACTGGGACGCTAAGTGTGTCTGCAAATTTATTGGGGGAGCGTAAGAGGATTACTTAAATGTTCACACACAAGGCTAGAAGCAGCGGACGTTCACACAGCAAAAGAAAACGGGGTGAAAATTTTCAAGAGAATTCCATCTCACGTCAAAGGGATTTTAGTGGTCGATTATGGTCATATTCTTCACCCTAAGGCCTTTAATAGCTCAAATATGTAGTAGACTTTTCAAAAAAAGGACTATTTTTGTTATTTTTAGAAAAAAATCTTTTTTCTTAAGTTTGATCATATTCTTCACTTTGAGATCTCTAAAAGGAAGAATTTGCCACTTAAAAGGACAAAAAAATGATTTAATTTTTTTCAAAAAAAGATCTCTCTAAACATTTTTTGGTCTATATTATTATGAAATTATCCCCCTTAGAGGTCTTGAAATGAATAATATGATCAACACATTCCCATAAATCATTCAAAGGTCAAGTTACGGAATTGTCAACACGACACTTCGCTATAACAGATAATAGGATATAGTGACATATAGTGAGGGCTACCACGACTAGGGTTGCACCTCGCACTAAGGAACGGGTCAAGGATAGATCCTGATCAGTCAGGGAGGTGATGAGGAGGACCAGGGCTGAAGTAGAAAGAGGCAGCTGGCGCTAGAGCAGCTGATAGACCTAACAAAGTTAGCTCGCCTTCTAAATACAAATAACATCTCAGTTTGTCTCGTGCTTAGTCTCTTGCTATTTAAGCTGTAGGACTAAGCCTGCATTGCCCTGCTCAAGAAGGGAAAAATTCTTTGACAAATTCAACTAGGATTACGTCCGTTTTCTAAATACAAAGTCGCTCATGTAAAATATGAAAATAAATCGCCACCTTCGTTAAACTTGAAATTTGTCAAATTTATTTAGCGCATTCAACATAGCCCCCCACACACACCAACCCCCCCAACCCCAACCACCCAACTCCTACTGGAGTTCAGCAGCAACCTTCTTGAAGGCCGCCAGGCCGGCGTCGCAGTCCTCTTGGCTGAAGGTGGCGGATACTATGACTCGAACTCTTGCTGTTCCCT
>BRXY01000390.1:39037-57316 GCA_030267945.1 Triparma strigata | reverse complement strand
GGGGGGGGGGGGGGGGGGGGGGGGGGAGGTTTGAGAGAGAGAGAGGAGGAGGAGGAGGAGGAGGAGAAGAGGAGAGGAGAGAGTGCAGTGTAAGAGCGGGCCATCATATCATCGTATCAGCATTTCAGCATTTCTCACCTGCTCCTCCTTCTCTTCATCTTCAAGCCTCAACCTCTCAAACACACTATCATTACTAGCGATCGAAGACTCTCCGTCGCCGTCGCCTTCGTCGCTATCACTATCATCGCTCCCTTGAATAATTCTACTCAAAGTCTCAATGTCAAAGCCTCCAGCAACGTCGTCGTCTTCCTCAGACAAGGATGATGAAGAGCTGTTTCGGGAAGGCAAGGCAGGGGAAACGCCATCGTCCAACTGAAATACCGAGAAGTCGTACGTGGGGTTCTCCGGTATGCCCTCCATACCTTTGCCTTTACTTTGCCTTGACTTGGCCTTGACTTAACTTTAGATCAATAACAACCCTAGAGGGTCTTCCTCAGATCGGAACACACACGAGAAGATACAGCAGAACACAGAATACTCACTAAAGGCAAAGAGATGTCCGGCACGCACACTACGCAACGCACGCACACGAAGGAGGCTGGCTGGCTGGCTGGCTGTGAGAGTATCAGCTACGACTTAAACTATTATTGGCCCAAAGCTCATTTCCAGACCCCTGCCCCCAAAAACTCCCTAATTAAATTCATCAGGTTAACCAAAAGCGCTTTGTCACACCCTCCACCCAATCCCGCCCTCCCTCTCCGACCACACCCGACCGCAAACAAGGACCCCAACAATTTCACGGCCTGCAACCAACCACCTAACAGCAAACATAGATCCCCCCATAACATAACATAAACCTTCATAAACCTTCCCCTCTCCTCCAATTATAATGCCCCCTTCCCCCCTCCCCCCCAAATCCCCGCTCCCCCTCCTCCTCCTCCTTCTCCTCCTCCTCCTCCCCCCCTCTCAATGCGACGATTACCGCCGTTCCACCCAGAACCCTCCCCACACCCCCGTCTCCTCTTCAAACGAAATGTCCCACCACGCCTCCTGGGAATTCACCACATCCAACAACGGTTGGGGAACCTACAACTCCGATCAAATGCAAGCCGACGTGTACTCTCAGTCCGGTACCCTCAGAATCGCAATCGAAGGCGATGAACCGAGGATAGACTCACCTAGATTCATCGTATCACTAACGGACAGACCCATAGTTAGTTTCAGATACAAGTATTTAGGTTTGAGTAACGTTGGGAAATTCAAACTCCGCGGTAACCCCGACCCTTCCGAGTACAACAGTGTAGGATACGGAGCTTCTCATGAAGGTTGGAATGACGGTGACGCAGGTGCTGATTTTTTTACCGACGTTTACTTTCCCATTATAGGTAAGAAGAAGACCGACGGACCCATTCGTTAACATTGTTCTAACCTCTCCCCTCAAAACCTCCTCTTAGGCGACGGAGAGTGGAGGACAACGTACGCTACGTTCACAGATCAGCTCAACGCAACTGAGCCTCTCACGAGAATATTCAACAGCACCCTCACGCAGCTTCGTATGTACCCCGCAATCGAGCGACCGTCCACGGACGATTACCCTGAAAGCCCTAAGCCGACTCCGGGATCGAGTTTCATCGTTGACTGGATAAGGCTTCAGAATGCTCCTGCTATCACTCGCGTTACGGGATGTAATGGTGAAATATATTCTGACATGAAGGACTTCGGAAGGGAAAATTACGAGCTCACCATGGTCGAGGAGAAGATCAACGGGTATCTGAGTCACTTCAAAACGGACTGGGAGAGGCGTAGGGTCTCCTACGAAACAACATTCGCAAGGACCTACAACTGCCTCCGCCACGGAGGCGACCGCATCACCATCGAGGGTCGTAACTTGGGCTCGGGCGCCGCGCCTGCCATCGTCTACATTGGAGAGGAGAAGAATCCGTGCACCAACGTGGTACACGATGCTTTGACTCCGCAGTCGAAAATCACCTGCACCACCCCCGCCTGCACTACCGAGAGGTGTGACTGGACTGAGTCTCACGTTTGGGTCCTCAACGGCAAGTTGCCCGGCCTGAACGATACGGTGCCTTTCTTCAAATACGCCGAGCCGGCTCCGGCCGTGATCAACCTGGCCGCTAGCAACCTCGCCGCCCAAAGCGTTGATTTGAACTGGACGCCTGGCGGCGACATTTGGGACGCCATGGCCGTCACTGGTTACAAGATCACGGTCGAAGCACAGACCGGTTCAGATACGACTCCCTGGTCCATGGTCTTGGGCAACGTTACGACCTCGACCGTCAGGAACCTCTACCCCAACGTCGACTACAAGTTCACCGTCCAGGCAACTTGTGAGGACCAGAACGATCCTGAGTGGCAGGCCTTGGATCTGTACGGCCGCCGAGAATTGCTTGAGGGGGGTCTCATTGGCGCCAAAAGCGAAATCACTGCGACGACCTTGGAGTACGACGTCGATTTCACCAAGTTCGACGCGGTTGCCACCCTTGACGATGGGCCGGCTGATGCTAGCAGCACGGCTGGCCCCACTGGCGTAAGTGGCGGAGAAGGCCACTACGGCCTGTACTTGATTGGAGACGCCAACATCGAGAACTGCAACAGCAGCGTGGTGTGCTGCGATGACTACGTTGAGGGAGTCGGCTGCTCCGGGGCGGCCTACAGCTGCAGCTCCACGGTCCTGCCGGACCAAAATTACGAGAAGGGAGCTGTTACGGACAGGCGCGTGCCGGACAACCTTGCCGGGGGAGAGAAGTGGGTGAAGACGGTCTCAGACATGAGCCCCTTGACCCCCACTATGCTCTGCGGTCCCGCTCTCCGCCTCACTGCGAGCGTCCCCCGCCTGTCCGGGGCGGCCTGGTACCAGCGTCAGCTCGAAGTCAATGAAGGCTTTGACACCACATTCACTTACCGCATAGCCAATCCGAGCTTGAAGTGCGACGTGATGGACGATGTGTACACCAATTGTAGGAGCAGGGGTGCAGACGGCTTCGCCTTCGTGATTCAGAACGACTCTGAGAAAGCCCTCGGGGGCTCTGGGTCCGACCTCGGGTACGGTGGGATCATCAATAGCTTCGCGGTAGAGTTCGACACTTATTATAACCCAGAGCTTCTCGAGCCGTACGAGAATCACATAAGCATACACACGAGAGGGCACCGGGACGTGAACTCGGCGCACCAGAGCTTTAGCATCGGCAGCACTACCCAGGTAAGGGACCTGACCGACGGCGACATCGAAGTCCGCTTGAAGTACTCGGTGAACTTTGACGAGACTCTCTTGGACGACCCCAACTTCTTGGCGTCTCCCTACGTGTCTCACTTCCTCGAAAACGCCGACTTCGAGAACGGGGGCATGGCGGACTGGGGCACTGGCATGGGGATGCTTCAAGTGTACCTCGAGAATCTGGTCGACCCGGTGCTCGTTGTGCCCTTGAACTTGGGCGCGACTGTGGACCTCAACCATGGCAGGGCGTGGGTCGGCTTCACCAGTGCTACGGGCTTCAACTCGTGGCAGGTCCACGACATTCTTGACTGGCGTTTCAAGAGTTTGAGGGAGGTGAGAATGTGCAAGGCTACGAGTTCAAGGGCGAAGCGCCAACTTCTTTCCTTCTAACGTTATGAACGCCCTTCCTTTGCCCTCAACAGGATATGAGCTACCTTAGTCCCCCCATAGTCGGTGGCAACGGCGCGCACACTTGCTCTGGAGTCGAGGGGTCAGAGTGCCGACACGAGTAGGGAATAGGGTGGGCGGGTTGGCGAGGCGAGCCGAGAATGTTGAAAATATAATCATCTGAATCATCTGTATATTTTGTTCTTAATAATAATAATAGAAAAACCATTCTTCTTCCAACTTCTTCGTCAATTGTCTATTCTTGTTTTAGTCGTTGCGCATATAACACTAATTCTTTGTTATAGGCGCGAGTCGCCATTGCTCCCATTAACCTCAGCCGTGGGTTCTCCCTTCGGTTGATCTTGACCTGCGGATTCGTATTTTTGTTCGGCTACAATTTCTCCTGTTTTAGAATCTCTCTCTATTCCGTGCCTCGTGTCGTCCAGATCCGCCGCATCCACGAGGGCCTTGACCGCCATGATGAAGAAGGAGCTGGCGATGAGGTTCAGGGCAAGGCACATGACGGCAATGGTGATGCACTGGCCGCAAATACCGAAGGCGATGCTGATGACGATGACTCCCGCCCCGACCTCTCCCCTGGGACACATGCCGAGGGCGAGGGCGAGGCGCGTCCTTATATTTGCCTCCTCACTGTAACAGCAGATGGGAAACATTTTCCCTATCACCATAAGCAAGCTCACACAGACGACATGGAAGGTCAACTGACCGACGGATAAGTCGTTACTTTCCTCATCGCCTTCGCCGCTCAAGGACCGAACGTGATCCGAACTGGCGAGCATTGTGTAGTCTTGCTCCTCTTCTGCTTCTTGTATTCCGAGGAGTCTCCTCAGAGCGCCGCTGGCGAGCCCTGTCCCCATCATCCTCCTGTGTCCGTCCCCCCCTGAGGAGTTGCAGTTGTCTCCTCCGAACAGCTCCGGCATGCTCAGCCCAACGAGGACCATGAAGGCGGCGCTGATGATGTCGTTGACTCGCTCCTCGGTAACCCACTCCTGCTTTGCCTCCTGTAGAACCCTGATGGACTGGCGAGAGTGAGGCGTGGGGAGCCTGGTGCCGCCCTCGTCTCCCCTTCGTAGGGCTAGAGCCCCCGGCGCCGCGTTGGCCAACTCGGCTCTTTTCTTTTCGAAGGTCGTAGATGGTCGAGCGGCACTGGAAGAGGGTTTCTCCACGTCATGATCGAGAGGGATGGCATCTTCCAAGTGGGGGTTCCTTGTGATGCAACCGATGACAAAGGCGGGCATCAGCACCTCGAGGTGAACGGACTCCATCGGAACTCCGTCGTGGGCCGAAGCGAAGGCGACAATCTCGCAGAGTCCGGCCACCGCGAGGGAGTAGAGAAACGTGTAATCCCACGAGCAGGGGATGCGAACGGCGTGGAGCTGGGGGGGTTGAAGGGAAGGGGAGGGTGAAGGGAGCGGGGAGCGGAGCGAGCGACTAGTTAGCAAAGATGAAAGCAAGCGAGGAGCGGAATGCGCTTGGTATCATCTACGCATCTCACCTTCTTCCACGCGAGGACGAGCAAGCCAACGACGACAACCAGTTCAAGGCTCAGCTCCCACTTGAAGCCCACGAGCACAATCTTCAAAGGGATCATGAGCAGCACGGTATCGAGGTCGTCAAAGATTGCGAGCACCCGCGCCTTGCTAAAGAGCCAGGTCTCCTTCATTCCCGCCGCCTCGAGCATGGAGAAGAGGATCCCGGCCGAGGTCGGGGCCGCAAAACGGGCCGCTAGGAGAGAATCTCCCCACGGCAGAGGTTCGGGAACCGCGTAAACGAACCAAAACGCGACGAACAGCCACGGAAATCCGGCGGCGGTCATGGCTGTGGGGTGGGGGGGGAGGGCGGGGGGTGCGTTGTATGTGGGTGGGTGAGAAAGAAATGTCACAGCTCCGGTTATTAAATTGACGGGTGGGAAATCTCCCGTGGTGGGGGAAATTAGTTGATTGGCATGCCGAAAAATGGGCAGCAGCGCCTACAAAATGGAGAAAGATTGCGCCCTTTCATTTCTGAAAGCGCAGTTCCGCTAAGGGAACTCCCAAAACAACCCCCCGCTGTTCCCCTCACCTATGAGGTAGTCTCCGACATATTTGGATACATGTGCTTTGTCTATGTCGAATTCGTACCCGACATTTATCATGATGAAGCTCAGGCAGGTCATGGTGAAGACGGCAACAACTTCAGACCAGACATGGTGGGTGGACTCTCCTAGAGCTGAGGGTAAAAGTTGAGACAAGACAAGGCCGCCCACTAAATTCACTGTAAAAACTATAAGTTTTGTGGGAACTAGGGGTGGCTTCGGCGCTTCAGGGAGTCCGTCCTTTGAAGACATGGTAGTGGTGGTGGAAGTCTTCTGTGTGGGTAATGAAAGGCCGCCAGGAATCCTACTGAGAAATGGATGAAAAAAAACGAAGTCTCGGGAGTGCAACAGATGTTGACAGCCTTCCCAAAAATTGAAAAGTTCATTTCTTTGATTTTTTATTGCTAAAGTTCATTTTTTTGATTTTTTATTTGTAAATGATTTAATAATTTATATCCAGCCATTATACTTTATCTTTTCTGCTGCAGCGACGCCTTTCTGCGGAACATGGGTGATCCCAGTTCCTTCGTTGGGCCCGTCGTGTTTCCTGATTGCTTGTTGTCAGCATATTCAACCGATCGTGCCTTCTGACCATATGAGCCCCTGTCGTTAGTTGACTGCGCCTCATCAAAGGCGACGCTTTCCTCCTTGCCCCCGTAGCTTTCGGCCCCCACTGGGCGTTCCTCCTTCGCCAGCTGCCCGGCCTTCCCCAGCCACTGCCCGGGGAAAACCCTTCCGGACGAATCCGAATCTTTAGGTATTCGCGCCCTGAGTTCCTCCTGCGCTCTCGTGAGCCCCATGCCCATTCCCACCTCCATCCCGTGTGTTCCCGTCCAGCCAATCTCATCCAACGGCAGCTCAGAGAACGCCTCCACCGATATTGTCGTGTAGCCTTCCTCTTCGTTGTCCAGCACCATGGCCTGGAACTTGTCTACGGCTCTCTTGTACTGTCGAGAGGGGATATGAGGATATGAGGATGAGTGCAATTTTTAACGAGTTAGAGCTGTCCGGCCCATTGTTCATTTTTCCTCCCCGATTACTTGCTATGCTCACACCATCGATAGCTCCCGCTTCGCTCCCTGCAGCTTCCTCACCTCCTCCTCGTGCAGCTTTCTCAGTGCATCCGCGTCGGCGGCTATTGTACTTGAGCGCTGAAAGCAGTTGAACAGCGACGTGGTCTTGGGCTTTACAGAGGCAATGTTGAATTCAGGGCACTCTGCTGGCGGCTCATCTGCAGCTTTGTACACCTTAAACCCGCGAGCTAAAGCTTCGGCCTCTACTTTCTTGGAGGAGGAGGAGAGTGCGGATTGGATTCTCTCGATGGTGAGGCTGCCTTTCCTCGACGGTGCGTCCTTCCTCCGGTCTGACATTGATTGTGGACTCGGGTGTTGGGGTCGGTGCGACTCTGTTCTAGAAGTTGTAAGGAGGTGGGAGGGGGAGAGGGGATTAATTTACCGACGTCAGCGTCAAAAGGGTGGGGGGGGGGGAGGGGCGGTGGCGCCCAACAGAAGCAGAAGGATTTTTGTACCAAAACTTTCTCCAGAGAGAATACTGGGCCAAGGTCTAAGGCTTATACCGTTGCTCTTGACACCGCCTTGAACCTGTCGAAAAGAAAATGTCGAGATCTAACCGATCCGAGTACAAGGAGGAATCTAAAGATGATCCCGAGGAGCCTGACTCTCCTCGTACCCTGACTCTCCTCGAAAAGGCGGCCTGCCCGATCCTGGACTCTTACATGCGCGGCGCCTCGTTCACCTCCTCGCTGTCCCGCTTCTACTCCCTGCACTCTCCGAAGTTTTCCGACTGGACACCGGACTCTGAATTTCGCCTCGATCAACAGGACTGCTACAACCAGTACCTGAGGGAACTGGAGGCGCTGCTCGAAGGACGGCTGTACGAGTTCGGCATCGACAGCGAGCGGTTCTCGGAGATCTTGCAAACCCTGCTCGAAGACAACGATGACATTAGTAAACAGATACTGGAGGAGGTTAATATTGGTGAGTGGGAGAGGAGGACGGTTAAAGCTTAAGCGAGGGGCAATTCAACATCTAACTGTGCTGTGTATACGTACGTTAGATTTCCTAGACTTTGGGAGAAAGATGAAACAACAATTCGACGATACATACGGTGCCGGTTCTACTAGTGCTAACGGTCGAAGTTACGAGGAGGGTGACAACGACAACGATGAAGGTGAAGGTGAAGGCGAAGAAACTACTACTACCACTCCCACTTCCACCACCAGAAAAATCCGCATTTTATGGGACATAGAAAACGTACCGATCCCTTCCAACTGCACCGCCTTCGCAATGGCAAAGTCTCTCATGTCCTACGAATATTCCTCCCCCTCTTCCGCTTCCTGCAGCTCCGCCATACAACACCAACACAACGACCTCCTCGATATATTACTAACCGTCTTCTACTCTCCCGAAAAACGAACTCTAACTCGAAAGCACATTAAGGATTTAGACCGAGCCTCTGTCGAGCAAATATTGTGCACGACGAAGCGCGAAGATGCGGACCGAAAGTTAACCTCAAGGTTGCGAAGAGACGCTGAATGCTTCAAAGCCGACGACGTCACTTTCGTCGTCGTTAGCTCTGACAACGATTTCATACCCATCTACAAGGAGATGAAGCAGAGGGGATTCAAAGTTCACGTCGTGTGCGGGGAAGGGGTGTTGAAGGAGGGGCTGGAACTTTGGTCGGAGTCTTGTGTTTCTCTGCCCACCGTCCTGACAGCCGACGATTTTGATTTCGGTGGCTTGGAAGAAGACGTGGGAGAATCGGAACAGAAGTCTTCCGAGGCGAGGAAGAAAACAAACCCTAAAGGCCGCCGTCGACAGCAACAGAAACAGCAGCAGCAGCAGCAACAGCAACAGCAACAGCAACAGCAACAGCAACAGCAACAGCAACAGCAACAGCAACAGCATCAACAACGACAATCCCCCACCAAAACAGCCCAACCAACCTTCAACCCAACCAAACTCTACACCGGAAAATGCGTCCATTGGAACCCTTCAAAAGGCTACGGCTTCCTCCTCCTCCCGCCCTCCACCCGAATCTTCGTCCACAACCTCGCCCTCCCCCAATCGTCCAAATTCCGTCGCCTCCAAAAAGGAGAGCAAGTCACGTTCAACGTAGCCATCAACCCAAAAGGCCCTCGCGCCAACAACGTCAAAGGAAAGGATGGGAACAAATTACAATGCGAAACATAGCACACAATAATAAAGTTATAATAAAAAAACGAAGTATATCGTTTCCTCTCATTGTTCAATTAAAATGATAAAGATTCTTCCCTCCCCCTCTTTAAACCCTCCCCCCTTCCCCCCTCCCCTCCTCCTACTCATTCCTCCTACTCCCCTTCATCCCCCCCCCATATTTCTCCACCCCCGCCCCTCTAACCTTCTTCTTCCCCCAACTAACCGGCACATACCTATGCTTAACCATATGCATAATCTGCCTCTTCATAGTAAAAAAGAACAAAGTTATAAAATACAATAAAAGTATCGGCCAAAACACAGGGACATCAAATAACGTGAAAAACGTTAATACGAACGCCAAGGTTACGCCTTTAAAACTAGTTAACCAGAATTTAAATTCAGGTAACCTTCTAGCGAAAGGTCTATACTCTGTACTTCCGCTCGTAGGTAAAGTTAATCCGTCGTCTTCTGTGTCTAAGCCTGACGGGAGGCCTGAGGAGGGGAGTTCGAGGGGGGTTAGGAAGGCTATGAAGTTGTTTAGGAGGTAGATGCCGAGGCCGTAGGCGATTATGAAGAAGCCTTGGATGAGGTAGATGCGGAGAGTGAAGAGGAGGAGCCTGGGGGGGGGGAGGGGTTAGAACATGTGATGATTGAGATTTAATTTATAGGAATGAACGATTTAATGACGAGGAAGAGGATCCTTGTCGATTGGTTTATAATATTTTATATTACATATAGAAAGTTACCATGGTCGAACGGTATATACTCTGTTCATCTGTTTAGAGTACCACGGTCGAGCGGTATATACTCTGTTCATCTGTTTAGTTACCAATTTCGAGACTTCCGCATAGGGGGGGACTTTTTCTGGCGGAGAAAAATTCCCCGCTCAGGGCACCCTCCTAAACTTCAATTGTTAAATTCAGTTAAAACTCACATGAAGAGGAAAGCAAGCCAACGTGGTAAAAGGTGGATCGTTGATTTATCGAGGAGGTATTGGGTTAAGCGTTTCGCTAAGGATATTTTAAGAGTGTGTTAGAGAATTTGTATAACATATGGGAAGGTGTGGAAAAATGTTAAAATGAAGGTATGGGAATCAATATACGGGCGATCGACGATTTTTTTAAAGCGTAAGGTGAAGCGTCTTTCATGTGGGCGTCGATATTACGCTGAAACGTAGTTATTCGACTCTCTCTGTCTCCTCTCACGCAACGTGCTATACGGAATGAAGATATCATAGAAGAGATCATTAACTGTTCTTACAACGGAAGTGAGACTTAGCTGTGATTGTTGCAAGTCTTGTCGATGATATCGTTTTGCTGACTTTTGAATATCAGCGAGAGCCGATAACAGGATGAATTGGAGAGGTTTATTGAGGATTGTAGACGGAAATAAATAAGGATGTTGGCGTACCCTTGGCGATCTGAACATCTAGCTTGCTATCGTTCATTATATTAGGACCGTCCATGCGGGATTGGAAGGATAAATTTTAGGACTCTCTTTTGATCAAAAAAGGAAAAAAATCATATTTCACTGGGATTAAATTGTGAGAAATATACGTTCGTTGTCTCTTCTCATAAGTTATATCGTATTCTGGTATATATTTACCTTTTATAAAGGCTTCCATGACGTTTACCATGCATTTTTAATGACCAATGACGAAACCGCGAAAATCTCGATCGGCCTATAGGACTCTTTTGAAACTTTTCTACTAAATACGGTAACGATATAGAAAATATTATTAAACTTTCCACTATTTAAAACTATAAAGACGACATTCGTGCTATCGAAATATAAATAAAGCGTCCGCATTACCACAATAAACACAATAAACATTAAGATAACCTACAAATCTCTCTGCTCTCCTTTCGTCCGGACATATAATAACAAAACCATTTCTAACGTCATCACGTTCTCTCTCCTCAGCTTCTTCTTCCCAGTACTAGTACTAGTAGCAGTAACACCCTCCACTTCACCATGACAGCCTGGTTCCGTTCCGCTCCCATGTCCTACGTCTCTCTAATCCTCCACGAGAGTTGTTCCCATGATACTTTGACCGAGTTGGGGAAGTTAGGGATCTTTAGTTTCACTGATCTCAACCCTGGTGAGTGAAGAGTAAACTGAAGAGTAAACCTCAAAGTACAAGTAATACAATGTATTCTGAGACGAACCCCGTCTTATCACACACACTAAATACCTAACCCCCCCCCCCTTCCCCCCTTCCCCCCTTCCCCCCCTCCCCCCCTCCCCCCTCTTAGACCTAACCCCCTTCCAACGCCGCTACGTAACCTCCGTAAAACGCTGCGACGAGCTCGAACGTAAGCTCCGTTTCTTCACATCAGAATGCGACAAATTCTCCCTCCTCATCTCCCAGACCCAGACCGTCCCTACCTTTCTATCCAGGGCTGGCGATAAAGGTGTCTTGACTAGTTTGGAGGGGGAACTTGAAGGGTATGAGATGCAGTTGAGGGAGTTGAATACTTTTAACGAAAAGTTAACTAGGGAGTACAACGAAAAGGTGAGGCGGCGCCCTGAAACGCCATGTTGTGGACCACGTCATACATTACAAACGTGTTCCAAACTCTATAAAAAAAAACCTAACCCGCACCGCACAGGTTGAGCTGCAAGAAGTCCTCCTAAAATCTCAGCTCTTCTACGACACTGACGCTCCTCGCCTCATGACTAGTAGCATCGGAGGGGGGAGCGAGGATAGGGGGAGGGAGAGTCTTCTGAAGATGGAACATGGAGGTAAGGGCGTCTACGTCTAACGACGATTAGAGATTAGACGATTAGACGATTAGAAGATTTGAGATTAGGAAAGGATAGAAGGAGAAAGGGGAAGCGTTCGTTTCTCAAAAGACGTCACAATCACTCACCCCCTCTCCCCCGGTCAGGCGAGCAAAACGACATGCGTTTCTCCTCCATAACCGGGTGCGTCCTCTCCGACGAAAAGCTCCGTTTCGAACGTATGATATTCCGTTCAACCCGCGGAAACTGTTACCTCCGTTTCGCCGAAATCGAGCAAGACATCTCCGACCCTGAAACGGGGAATCCCAGTCATAAACATGTCTTTATTATTTTTTATAAGAGTAGGAGTATTGAAGGGAAGATTAAGAAGATATGTGATGCTTTTAGTGCGCATAGGTATAGTATACCGAGTATGGATGATGTTAAGAGTGTGACGGATATGATGGAGAGGAACAGGTGAGGTTTGCTGTTTGTGTTATGTTATGTTCGTTTTCTCTATTTCTAACACGTACAAAACATTAATAACCGTTTTTGTTCTCGCTCAACAGGGTCGAACTCGAAGACAGTCACCGCGTCCTCATGAAGAACCAGGACACTCGCTTCCGCATGTGCCAGATGCTCGCGGGGAGCGTCGAGGAGTGGAAGTGGAAGGTCGTCAAGGAGAAGAGCGTGTACCATTCTCTCAACATGTTCAAGAGCGACGTTAGCGGGATGCTCAGGGGAGAAGGTGAGAGGGTACAAAGAAAGACGCTCCAACAACCGTTCTCCGCCCGTTTTTTTCTAACATCACGAAAACAACGACGTTCCCCCCTTAAGGTTGGATAATCGCTTCCCAGCTCGAATCTGCCCGCGAGGCCGTCTCCCAGACCCACGCCTCCTCCGACGCTTCCATGCCATCCCTCCTCCAAGTAATGCCCCAACCATGGCCCCAACCCCCCACCCACTTCGACACCAACGAGTTCACCTACGCCTACCAAGAATTCGTCAACACCTACGGTATCCCCCGATACCGCGAAGCGAACCCTGCGCTCTTCACCGCCGCGACTTTCCCGTTTCTTTTCGGGGTCATGTACGGAGATATTGGACATGGTAGTTGTTTAGCTGCTGGTGGATTATATTTAATGTTCACTTATGATAGGGATAAACGTTACGATGAAATGATAGGAGGTATGTTCCAAGCACGTTACATGATAACTGCGATGGGTTTCATGGGTGTTTATGCGGGGATTATTTATAATGATTTCTTTAGTTTAGGGTTGAACCTTTTTACGAGTAGGTATTATTATGAGAATGAGGAAATGGGGGCGGAGGCGATCGAAAATGGACAGGTGAGATAAGGGGTGTCCAGACGGACGGGGGGAGGAATAACGTTGAATAATATAAGCTCCCGAGACAGGTTTATTCTAACACCCCGGCCGATCATTCTGACTTTTTGTTGACAGAACGCGACACTTACCGCGGACTATGGAACCAGCGACGCGATTTACCCCATGGGAATGGACCCCGCCTGGCACGTTAGCTCCAACGAGCTTCTCTTCTTCAACAGCTTCAAGATGAAGCTCTCCGTCATCCTAGGCATCGCCCAGATGTTCATGGGAACGTGTTTGAAAGGCGCTAACGCTTTATACTTCAACGAGAGGCTCGACTTCTTCTTCGAGTTCCTACCCATGGTCGCGTTCTCGGCGAGTCTTTTCATTTACATGGTTGTACTCATCATCATGAAGTGGAGCATTAACTGGCAGAGGTGAGAGTCGTGCTCGAGCAGAGCGATGAAATCATTGACGGAAGAAGAGGAAGGGGGGAATGGATTGAGACGGGCATGGGCGATACGCGTAGCGGCGTACGCACTACACTTCTATTGTGACGAACTTCGCTTCGTACATGGCCGGGACGTTCACACTACTACATTATTCTAACTCGTCGCGTTTCGGTCCTCGACTCGCTTGTCGCAGCCGTATGCTCTCCGCCACCTGCGTCGAAGTCGCCGGCCCCACCTGGGGCTCCCCGTCGTACCAGGAGTACGAAGGCGTCTGGAACGACTGCGGCGCCGAATACTGCTCCCCCGGAGGAATCGAATGCGAAGTAGGTGTCTCAACCACTGCCGACCTCTGCCCCCTCGACTATGGTGGTTCCGGAGACGGCTGCCAGCCCCCCAACCTCATCACCCTGTTGATTAACATCGCCCTCCAGCCTGGAACCGTCGACGAACCGCTCTACGCGAACCAGCCGGCGATTCAGAACTTCCTGCTTTTGGTCGCGTTCGTGAGCGTTCCGATTCTTCTGCTCGCCAAGCCTTACCTCCTCAGCAAGCAGGTACGTCTTGTCTTATCTGGGGAATTCATCTAGGGAACTCAAACGTCTAACATTGTTCGCTCCCCCCGTCCCCTCAGCACTCCGAGCACACCTCCCACGGCGACTCCAGCTCCACGAACTCTGACACTCCCCTCGGCCCCTCCTCCGACGCCCACGACGAAGGCGAAGAACACGGCTTCGGCGAGATCCTCATCCACCAAGCCATCGAGACCATCGAGTTCGTCCTCGGTATGGTCTCCAACACCGCGTCCTACCTCCGTCTCTGGGCCCTCTCCCTCGCCCACTCCAAGCTAGCGGGAGTATTCTGGGAGAAGGCAATGCTAAGCACAATCAACATGAACTTCTTCGCCGCCTTCATAGGCTTCGGAATCTTCGCCGCAGTGACCACAGGCGTCCTCCTAATGATGGACGTCCTCGAGTGCTTCCTCCACGCTTTGAGGTTGCATTGGGTGGAGTTTCAGAATAAGTTCTTTAAGGCTGATGGGGTTAGGTTCGTGCCTTTTTGCTTTAAGCAGATTCTTAATGATGCGTCTGCGGCGGTTTAAGGGTTATTGGGGGGGGGGGGGGGGCGTAAGCAAAAAAAGGGAAGGGGGGAGAAAGATAACAACTAAGGGGGAGAGAGAGAAAAACAAAGGGGAGGGAATTTTAAGGAGCTTTTGTGGTGTTTTTGAAGGAAAAGAGAAAGGGGAAAAAAACAAATGACAGAGAAAAGAGTAATTTTAAGCAATCAAAAACACACACGCGCGCGCCAATTCTTATTTCATTCCCCTTTTGTTGTTACGTTTTGTTCAACACTCCGACCTATTTTCATCACAATCGACCAAGAACATCGTCTTCTCCGTATCGACTTGCGTGTAATAATCTTCTTCCTTAGTCTCATCGTCTCCGTTCGTCTCGTCTTCTGACTCCGATGATGAATACTGTGAAGTTTCGACTTCTCTGCATGCTTGTGTGTTATCAAAATAATTATCAGACTGCGACTCTTCCGTATAATCGTCGCATTCGTCTCCTACGTCTTCCATACCGTCCTCCCCATCAGAATCATTCAAATCGTATGCGACAGTATCCTCCCCTTCCTCTTCATCTTGATCTTGAATTTCCTGTTTAAGTTCTCTCTCTTTCTTCGTACGAAGACTCTCAGCCGAGAGTGAAGATATCGAAGAAGTTATATGCGAAGAAGTATTAGATAGCCTTTTCAGACGATACACTTCTAGAGTTATACCGTTCTTTAAATTTTTTACCATTCGAGATAACTTCTCTTTGGACTCGACTAGGCCGATTAATACTTCGATGTCCTCGACGGTACTCGAGACATTGAGAGTCAAGATTTCAATTTGGGACTCTACTTCTTTTAGTTTCTTGACGTTCTTATATTTACACACGGAGAGAAGGTTCAGGAATAAGGTGTAACATTCGGAGAGGAGGTAAGGTGTGAAATCGTGGAAATCGTCGAGGGTTGAGAGGGGGGAGAGGAGGGAAGGGGAAAGGATACCACCGCGACCGCGAATCGCGACGATTAAATCGTCGAACTGGGAGTGGAGAGGAGGTGTTAGAAATGGTGTTTTTTTATTCGTTGATATCGTTTCAACAATCTCACCTCACTCCTTTTCCTATGATACTCTGTCAAAAAAAGGTCATCCGTAATCCCTTTGTTACTGCCCCAATAATACCTGCGACGAGCGAAGCGAGTTGCAAATGATGGTATCGTCCACTCCGTTAGAAACGGTAAAGGATTTGACAACAGTCATCCAATCCAGACTACTCTCCTATTCTTCACTCACCTCCAACTAGTCATAGGTCTCAACCTGTGCCTTAACTCGTGTAGGGTCGGACGAGTCTGGTGGAGGTTGCGAATGTGAGGGAGAAGAGAGGTTGTTAGGGATGGAATTGTACTGGGAGGTGAGGGGGGAATATTGGGATTAGTGGTGGGGACGGGACGGAGGGGGGAGGAGATTGAATCTTCAAGGGAAGAGGAGGAAGAGGATATTGATGTACTCGTTGAGGAAGAATCGTAGGATATTTTTGGACTTATTTGGAGCGTTGAAGGAGGTGGAGCGACGTTGGCATTGGCCTTGGAGGAACGCTTGAAGCGTTTACGTTTGAAGATTTTAAGCATAAGGAAATAGGAGGATTGGACTTTGTGTACTTTGTGTACTTTGTGTACTTTGTGTACTTTGTGTACTTTGTGTACTTTGTGTACTTTGTGTACTTTGTGTACTTTGTGTACTTTGTGTACTTTGTTGGCTTCTACGATAGGTAAAGCTACAATGAGCGCCGTCCTTTTAGGAGCTTATCTGTGAGTTCGTATATTGCGTACGTGTGGTAGAGGTTTACGCGTTTTAAAGCTTATTCCTAGGAATTGAAGGGCTACCGTTTTGGAGAAGACTTTAGGCTAGATTACTCAATTTAATTCTAATATACGACCGTTTTAATTTAAGAAGATTCGATGACGGGTTAAAGGTACTGTAGAAGAGCCCTCGAAAGGATATGGTAGAGATTTATGGGCTACAGTAAAATGTTTTGAAGGTTTACAGCTTTTCAGTGGAACTGCCAAAATGAAATAATGTAAATTTTGCCTTCAACATTTAAATACCCATTTACGAGTAAGTTTGTTTTGTACCCTAACCCTCTTATATGAATAGCCTTTTGTCATATCTTCGATCCAATTATCGAACAATATAATCCTAACGCTAAAATTGAGAAATACAGAACCTCCAATCTCTCTCTCTCTCTCGCCCGTTAAAACTGCCACTCTAGTCCACTCCTCTCACTCCTCTCCCTACCGCAGCTACACTCCCAATGTCCACAATGTTCATGTACCTCGACAATATCCTCGATACGAACGTCTGTTCCGCCATGTTTAGCTCCGATACTCCTCCTAAACAAACACCAGAAGACAGCTCCACAGCAACCCTTGACGGCTCAACCTCCACTCTCCCTTCAACAGACACCCTCCCCGAGATCCTACCGCGCGCCTCTACCTCCTCCTCCGACCAGCTGTCTCAAGTCGGCGACACGATGATTTCCTACGTCGCGCAGCTCTCGGAGAAGGTGGAGGACATCATTGTCTCCGAAGACACAGAAAACAGCGAGAACGTCACCTCGATCACGGCGCCGAGTGTCAGAGAGAGAAGCGAAGACATCCCCTCGATCAGCGATTTTAACCCGTCTAATCCTTTTAACCTGTCTGGTTCCTCGGATGTTAATGACTTGAAAGTCGAAGAGCAAAGCTCCGTCCACAGCCTTGATAACCGCATGTCCGTCGAAGTCGAGAACGACAAAAGTCCTGAAGAACTCCTCGCCACTCTGTCTAAAGTTACGGACACAAAGACTCTTCAATCTTACACCGATCAGCTGTCTTTAGTCGGCGATGCTATATCTTCCTACGTCGCGCAGCTCTCTGATAAGGTTGGGGGAGCTATGAAAGACGAGGAGGAGGGAAACCTAAAACGTGCCTCCCCTGATCAGTTGTCTCAAGTCGGATCAGCGATAGCTTCTTACGTCGCTCAGCTCCCTGAGAAGTCTGAGGACGTCATGAAAGACAATGAGAATGTCGAAGATGTCATCGCAGATGATTTTGATAAAGTCTCGAAGGTTTCTGGCGTTGATAATGTAACGGCTGTTTCTAACAGTTCTTACTCAGAACCTTCGATCAAGAGAATCGTAACAGTTGACAAGGTTGCGGACGTCACAGAAGACTCCTCTAGCATTCAAGAAGTCACGGCTGTTAAAAACAGTCCTTTCTCCGAACCTTCAATCGAACGAATCCTAAAAGTATCCAGTCCCCGAATCTCCCTCAAGAATTCTCGTGCACCCCTCCGTCGTAATAACTTGGATTTAACGTTCCTCTCAAAACGTTCCCTCACGCAGACGACGTCTGAGAAAAAAGCTATAGCTATAGCTTTTAAGGAAAAAGTTAGACTCGGTAAAAATAAAAAGATACTTCTAGAGAATGAAGCTAGGGAGAGGAGTAAGATGGAGAAAGGGTTTAGGGGAAAGGAGGGGAGTAGGAGGAGTGTTCCGGGGAGGAAAGGGGTATCAAGGAATAATTGAAGGGGAGGGGGTGGTGACAACGTTGTGTTTAGTTTAAGGGTGTTTTTTTTTTAAATAACAAAGAGACATTCTCGTTATATCCCTTTAATTGCACCCGAACCCTTTCTCACTTCATTTCCTCAAATCTTTTTTCCCCTTTTAATCAACTTCCTAGCCTCATTCTCAAGGAACTTCCTTCTTTCTTTAGCTTCTTTTAATTTTTTCTTAAGAGCGGCGGCGTGAGCGCGTTTTTCTTTGTTTGTTTTGGGGGGGGG